>PVLA01009742.1:0-71317 GCA_004027455.1 Hydrochoerus hydrochaeris | reverse complement strand
TCTTTCTTTCTTTCTTTCTTTCTTTCTTTCTTTCTTTCTTTCTTTCTTTCTTTCTTTCCTTTGTACCAGAGATCAAATTCACAACCTCACACTTGCCAGGCAGGGGCTTACGCCACTGAGCTAAATCCCCATCCCCTCTTCCATGCTTCTTAATTTTTCTTTTCTCTGTCTCTGTTTCTCTCATCCCCTGCCTCCAATTTTCATCTTTATTTTCTAGATTATGTAATTCTGGATAATTTCTTCATATTTACTATTCCCCCTTATGAATAATTTCCTTGTCCAATCTACTGTCTAAACCAGTGATTGATTTTCAAGATAACATTTTAAAAAATTCTACAAGTTTTGCTGTATTCTTTCTCAGAAATGCTTCATCAATTTTGACATTTTGTTTGTTTGTCTTATTCTTCAATTAACTCTTTTACTTTTTGAAATGCACTTCTTTTATATTCCATATCTGATAATTTCATCCTCTTCACATATTGGGCATTTGATTCAGTAGTTTGTTATTTCCATTGCCCTGCTTGCTGTGGTTTGCTAGTTTTCAATTGTGAGTTTATGTCCATTGGAACTTTACCTGAAGGGAAGCATTCATACTTGTTTTCAAAGTTTGTTTACTTCCCAAATGTACTGGCATTTGGCAGATGTCAGAGCAACTGAAATAAGCCATTCAAAATATGTTTTTCCAAGATTGGATTTTTTAAAAGATATAGAAATCATAGGAATTTTGGTTATAGATTTAATTTGAAACTGGCTTATAGGTAGAAATTCCCTGAAGTGTAATTCTTCTTGTTTTTTTAAATCTGTCTTTCCTTGCTCTTCCATGTTTTCCCTTCCCTTCTCTACCCTCTCTTCTTATCTCTTCCTGTCTGTCTCTTTGCTTCTGTCCTTTTCTTTCTCAAATTTCTCCTTTTTCATCACTCAGTACCAGAACAAAGATGAATGCATATTATTTCCACTGTTTCTTTCTGAGGGGATGGTTTACCTTCCAATGGGTTATCCTGTGGGGTTCCAGTTGTAGGAGGAGTTTCCGGTGTATGCTTTTTACTGTGTATTTTAAATTTTTATTAGTATGCACTTGCAGTGCATCATGATTACATTCATCAGGGAGAGCTGGTCGATGTACATCACACATCTTAATTCTTTTCACTTTTTCTTTCTTCCTCCATCTCTTAGTTTTCTTCATATTTGTGAAGGTTCTATTTCTTCTTATCCAATGCATTCTTGTATGAGTTTAATTCCAAGTGTTATGACACCGAAAACATATTTTAACCCAGATTTGGGGCATTTGAAGTGTGGAATAAATCTCCAGATCAAATATTAGTTCTTGTATCAATAGCACTTTATCAGGTCAGCCAGGCATTAAAGAACATGACTTTATATTTTAAATATTTTTTCCAAGGAAATTTCTATAAATATTTAATCTCCAATATTGCTAGAAATAGTTATCAATCATTGCTAAAAATGAATTGACATTTTGTAGTTCAAAATGTTTGCAATACTTAATTAGAAAAGTATTGCTTCCCATGAAGGACAATTTTAATTTAGGATTTAAAGTAAGTTTGTAATTATCACTATGCAACCCGCAAAACTGGCAAATGTATAGCTGTTTCCTTTTTGTTTTTTTGTTATAAATTTATAAACCACCGAAGTATAAATTACATTTTATTTTTCTAAACTTGAGAACTGGTATTCCTTTTCTGTTTCAACTATAAAGTCACATATGGATTTTAAGCATCTTTCCTGCAGTTATTCTTGCTTTTTCTAGTTACAAGACAATAACCATCATTGTTTATGACTACTGATAAGATTCTGAATTCTGTTCTGCTCTCATTGTTCCTGCTGTGAAATGATTGCCTATTTTAAAACCATCCAAATAGAGACTGATTGCTATTATGAACAAAGAAGAGTATTCATAGAAATAACCTTCCTTTTCAGTATTATGGGCAGCAATGGTGATGAAAAGCCATATACTATACTGTGAAAGTCAGTCATGCAAGGCCCCCCAGTCATAGGCACTAAACATTTTACTCACTTGCTTTTCATCTTTAATCAGTTAACCTATCAACCATTCAACTCTGTCTCTTTTCCCAGATGTACCTATTAGATGTTTTCAGACAAAACACATCTTCTTTTGTTTGCTATTCATTAGTGTCCATATATATAGTGTCTATATGTATTTAAAGAAGAAGGATATGCTGAATAAATATCAGAAACAAGCTATTTTTCTTGGTAATGGACAAAAGGCATCAGTGGGTCTCTCCAGAGGTGAACTCCATGTCTTTCAGGACCTTAATGATTCATCTGACAAAATAAAATATTGGTTGCTTTTCTGTGGGAAGATTTGCAAAGAATTTCTTTTCCTCCAATGTACAACTTACTACTGTGAAAGGATTAAAAGAAGAAAAAAAGAAACTTAGCTTAATACAAATGAATTCCAGTCCAAGATGTGGACATGTAATGCTGGGGTATCTTAAAAAATATCTCTTCTTTGGCAGACACATATTTGAGATAAGTATTTTTACTGTGAGTAGGAAATGAATTTTTGGGTATATTTAGAATCTAATATTGAAGGTTAGATAAAAATCAAAGATTTGATTCTTGTTTTATGAAAGTCACATATTTATGATAACAAAAACCTAATCACTTTGCTTCATGTTTATATGAAGAGCAAAAAAGATAAAAATATGCTTAAATATATGACCACATTCTTTTACAAAACAGTATTTGAGGCAAGAGCACAATGAGACATTTTATAAACTAGATGCTCAATTTTTGAATATCTAATATTAGATTTTCATCTGTTCTGAGGCACGATGGGGCCACAGAATAATCACATTATTCTGTGATTTTAGAGTATAGAGGCTCTGTATTTAAAAGTGTGAGGTAAGTGTTGGTTCAGTGAAGCAGGAACAGTGTGAAATGGTGAAACAATATCATGCTTTAGTATCTGAAAAACAAGAATGGGTACAGTTTAAATTCTTTAAATCCATAATGGAGATACTGTGATGATCTGTATTACGTGTCCACTTGAGTGGATCATGTTGTGTCTGATGTTGGAGCAAACATTCTGTGCATGTCTTTGAGGGTGTTTTGGAAGAAAATAACATTTAAATCAATACACTGAATAAAATATTACATTTTTTTAATGTGAAAAAGTTCCATCCAGTTATTAAGATCTGTATAAAGGGCTAATCCTCCTAAGAGTAAGAGAGGACTCAAAAAGTCATGCCTGACTTTTTGAGCATGAAAATTGTTCTTTTCCTGTTTGGAACAGGGAGATGAAAGAGTGGTAGTGTGTAAGTCTTATGCTTGCTGCCTTTTGGACTGAAATTTGTACCATCAAGTCCTCTGGATCACAGACTTGGGCTGGCATTATATTATCAGCTCTTTTCAGACTCCAGCTCTGATTATAAGTCTTGGGATTTTTCAGACACTATAATTTTAATAGTTAATTTCTACCAATAAATTTCCTTCGATTTGTGTATGTGTGCATCCTCTTGGTACTATGTTTCTGGAGAGCACTGAATGATACAGGTGGTAACCTCTATGGCTATGTTCATCATGGTGTTTACTTCTGTGCATCTTCTGAGCATAATAAAAACTAAAGATATCCAAGTGTGGCGATGTGTTCCTATAATCCCAGAACTCTGGAAACAGAGGCAGAAGGATTAGAAGTTTGAGTCCAACATGAACAACTTACTAGTTAACCAGAAATTATATTAAAAAATAGAGATGGAGGCTAGGGATGTATGTAGCTTAGGGAAGGGACCCTATGTTCAGTCACTAGCACTACAGAACAGCCCCAGTACTCAAAACACATACACACAATGTTACAATCAGTAAGCTCACACTGCAGTTGTCTTCCCAAGTGAGCAAAGTATGCATTTTCCTCGATACTTATTGACCAATTTAGACACATTAACCCCTGTTCTGCCCAGGGTTTCTGCCACAGGATAAAGTAAATGTACTTAGAAGAAGAAAACTACTTTAAAATTCTTTTTTTAAAAAACCCAACTTTTTTAAAGTAAAAAATAGAGGTGCAAACTAGGAACATATTTAGTACCTTCAATAAATCAAATCCTTAATCTTCTAGTAGAAAAAACATTTAAAAACTTGACCTTTTCCAAGTTCAATGTTGAAGATACTGAGTTTTAATGACTGCATGTACCAAGGCGATCTTCACTCATTGAGACTATTGTGAAATAACATTTTCAGTAGACAGTTATTTGGCCTTTGGTGTTATCTGGTCATATATATATATATATATATATATATATATATATATATATATATATATATATAGCTGTAAGCTAACTTGAGCCTACCCAGCTTGTCAGTAATCCTCATGCTGCATTTTCTTCATGTTACAGAATGAGCTGTCAGGAAGTCATTGAAAAAGATCTGGATTCAAACAGTTTTGAAAGTTCAGCACAGGGATAGTGATGAAGAGCCAAGCAAGAAGAGGAATATGAAATTGAGACTTTAGAGTCTTAGATTGTTTACTAGTGATTGTTTTAATGTGCTGCTGGCCATGTTTGCTCTTACCAAGGATTCTTGCACACCATTGCATATGGTTCTTTCCTGAAGCAGCTATGCATTGTGAAAATGTAAAAGTTCTGGAGAAATGAATCCAATATGTTTGGATTCATTTGTGAATTTATTTGGTCAATATTTGTTGAATGCTTACCACATGCCAAATATTGAGCCAGGTACTGGGCATAACAATTACCATCAAAACAGACACCAGTGGCACTAATCATAAATGAATACACAGTTGAGAAGTGAGACTGATGGCACTGAATAAGATAATCTGATGAATTAAAGCTTCAACATACACTGTGAATAAATGCATATGGCTAGTCAGGAAAGTTCAGAAAAAACTGCAAGAGGAGGCAATGATCAGGCTAATATCTGAAGAGTGAACAGGAGTTAATTAGGACCAGCAAGAGAGGGAAGAGTTGAACAGTTAGAGGGAACAATGCATGCAAAACTCTATAGCAGGAAGGATCATGACTTTATAGAAAAAGGGACTAAAATGAGATAGGTTTGGCTGGAGCAGGGAGATGAGAAGACAGGACAGGAGCTGTGTGTTGGGAGATAACAAAATAAACAGCGGCAGACCAGACAGTGCCTTACTGGGCATACCATTGACTTTTGTGTTTTTGAGGAGTGCTGATGGACCTACTTGCTGGGTGATTGAAAACTTTCCATTTCCACATCTCTGAAGGGTAAAGGTAGTGCACCAAGAATGAATATGGGTTAAGGGGAATATTTCCCCCTAAATATTAGTCACAGATTCAACTCAGTCCCTTGAAAACCTATTATTGCAGCTTATTGCAAAAACTTAAATATATTTAAATAAATGCTGGGAAGAGAGATTAGTGTAGAAGGTTAAACTGTTGATTAAAGGGGAGTGTTTTGGTGGAAGGGAGGAAAAGTACCACTCAGGAATTCAAGTTTTGTGAGGACTAATCTTATCTGAGCTGATCCTATTACTACAGGCAAAGTAATTAACCTCTGTGTGCCTTGGTTGCTTATCTGTAGAGTGAAGATAATGATGACCCATTTATAGCAGAGCAAACCATCCTGTAAACACCAACAACTATATAAATAACATAAATACTTAGCCTGTTGTAAGATTCCAGCCCTTACCTTAGAGCTTAAACATCTTTTGTCTACCTAAATGATGTGTCAGGTTTTGTTTCTGTCAAATAGCATTGTGTGTGTGTGTGTTTGTGTGTGTGTGTAAGGGTGAGCTTATATGTATTTTCCCATGCAACTAATTTTATGTTCACTGAAAATACAGTCTGATGCCTATTGTTCAAGCAACAATACCATGAGTCCTAGATAATAATGGTAATTTCTAGTGGAAATAGATAGTTTGACAAGAGAATCTGCTAAGAGAGCAAGAAGGATAGGATGGGATAGAAGAATAGGTACTTTTAGCTTCTTTTAATGTGATAACCTTTTTGCTTGATAAATAAGAGTGTTTTTTTTTGTATTATAAGATGATGGCAATTACATCAACTCTTGTTAAGCTATTCAAATTGGATCAGCAGGTGCATAGCATTATGCCAAGAAGTGACAAAATGAAGGTGCTCCTCATGGTGTTTCATTGTGGATTTGCTGATTCACATTTAAATTGACATTTCTTTTGTGATATTTCCGATAATTTTATGGGAAGTATTTATGAAACTCTATTCCTTCAGTGGCATAAAGCTTGCCTGGTTCTGTAATTACCCTTGTTTGTAATGCTACACTTCCCTTCGTAGATGAAAGGAAATCATAATCTTTTGGAACAATGAAATATTTACAGAACTGAAAAAACTATTTGTGAACTTGGAAATTCTCTTCTATACTTTCTTTTCAAAATTCATGCCTCATAAGTATGCAGGCTGTTTCCACGATGATACAATGACTCTCAGACATATTACTGCAGTGTTTTTGTGGGTGTTTTGTGTGACCTAGAGCCCAACTGCTGCCTGGAGCACTTGCTTGGTGACTATGCCTGGCCAGTAAGGTGTGGTGAATTGGATGGAACTAAACCTTTAATTCTGGCCCACTTGTGCAACTTGTGTTGTGCAACTGTGTTTTTCTTGCCCTTTTGCTCATCTAAAGGGGAAAGTCGGTGTTTGATTTTTGTTTTGTGCAGGCTAAGCAATACCAGCATGTCTTTAGCGTTTTATTAAATTCTTACCTGATTGGACTTTCTTTTCTGATGCCCATTTCTTTCTGCTCTGACATCGCTGTGGTTGGTTCTGCTGGATGCTGAGGGTCAGAATTTGCTGGCAAATCTTTCTTGGAGATTTTACCTATGGCAAGTAAACAACATACATGCGGGAGAATACTTGTTACTCTTGACACAGTTATATTGGACAAGCTCACCTGTAGAGTCGCAACTTATTTCCCAGAGTAAATCTCTAGAAAGGTCTCCCCAGGCCTTCTTGCTAGGCACGGAAGGACTTCACACAGGAGAAATTAACCTGCATGTATCTTTAGGCTGACGAAAAATACACTGAAATTTCAAGTATTATGTAATAGAAGTTTGCATGGTGTATTTCTTTTTGATATTTACGAACCTGAGAATAAGCATTCACCATCAAAAAATGCATTCTGGGTTTTGCTCAAGGATTCACAATTCATGGCAAAAATTGATACATCATAAAATTCAGTAAACTAAAACAGAAATGATGCTATTGTCGTTATTTTAGAATTCACATTTTATTTTTGAAATAAAATCCTTTCTTTTGATTAGATTATGCTTAGCCACAGTAACTTTTTTGAAGAAGTAACACAAACTTGTATATGGTAATTTTATTTTCAGTTCAACAGTTAAGCAATTCTTCTGTCAAACTACATATATAAATTTTAATTAATGTGGTTTAAATTGTAGTTTACCCAGAGAATAATTGACTTGCTGGATTACAAAATACAAAAGTTTTTAATGAAAGTAAATTAGTTAATATTAAAAGAAAATATAAAAGGTAAGAAGAAAACAGAATATGTAGCTACCAACAATTTCTAATTTATTTTTAATTGAATGTACAATATTTAGAATATTGAAATTAAGACCCAAATCCTAAATCTTACTGTATTGTAATATATTGTAGTTTAAAAATTTAAACAAACTCAGTATTAAAATTGGAATTTGTAAAAATGGGAAATTAAGTTGTGATCATTTTGTAGAAGTTTTGAATTTATAAATCCTTTAGAGTACATAATCTTTCAATATACTGAACTTTTTAGGAATGTGTTTCAGGAATCATGAAATTTAAAATTAGTCTTAAAATTTATGAATAAAAAAATTAACCCCCAGAGTTCCCAGGATACTTTCTTATTTATTGAAAAGCCACTTCCTCTGTGAGCCTGTTCTCCCAAGTTGGGATCAGATGGTCTATGTTTATTTTGGAATTTCAGTATTTTTGGTTAGAAGATGGAAAAGGTGGTGCTAAAAATGTTTTCATTACATTTTTTAAAAAAGTCCCTTTCCCAACACTTTGATTTACTTAGGGTACCAAAGACCCTTGGTGTAACCATATCTTTGAAGTGTGTGTGTAAGGACTGTATTTTAGGTGAAACTTGCTGTGTGTATGGAATTTTAATGAAAATTGTAGGTTTGGGTTCTTTTTATATATCTGTAAGATTTATCAGTACCTAGTAGCTTTTAGAGTAAAAAATAACACTTTGACTATGTCATTTTGAATAAAAAGGTATGTGCTTGAAGTGTAAGAGATGGATTAGTATTCTCCATTCTGGATCAAGGCATATTTTCCCATTTCTCTTTATCTGCCCCTCCAACTCCAAAATAAAGGAAAGAAAAAGAAAGGAAAAGAGAAATCATTTTCCAGGTCTGTGACGTGCAGCATTATAATTATACATATTACTACTTTAGAAAGTGGCATTTTGTTGTTTTCCCATGTCTACTAACACTGGGACAATCACTGTAATGCACTTGAGAGCAGAGCTCTTCGTGTCTGGCCACTGGTGTCTAGTGCATTTATGGGCTGAAACCATAAAACTATGTTTCGTGTACTTTTGTTTTTAAACACGGAGAGAATCTCGAGTTTTCTTGAACTTTTTAAAGGAGTCACAACCCCCAAGCAGCTATGGATGATTGTGCTCATATATTTTTTTGTAAGCAAATCTGCACTAAGAGAAAGTTAGGATAAAAATAGACCATGGAATATAAGTTTAAAAATCACAAAAAAACCCCACTGAGTATGAAACAATCAGAACTTGTGAAATAATATTTAAGAGGCTGGTAATGACTATTTCTTATGAAGTCACACAAAGATGAGCAACACCGTATATATCCACTGCTAATTCAAGCTTCAATATGGGTATTACATTTGGATTATTACTTTTCTTCTAGTAACAGTTAATTGACTGACTGTTTTATAGTAGTTTCTTTGTCCAATTTTAATAAGAATTTTTTGTTTACCATCATAACATTTGGGTTATATTAGCTCTAAACTGACCGTAGGACCTTAGTAAGTGTTCCAGGGTCATTTTGTGTCACTTTGAAATGACATTCCTCTATTATTACAAGTCTAAGCTTTTAAAGAATTAATTACAGCCTAATTTGATGTGTAAATAAGTCAATGATTATAAAATAATTACTCAATAACTTGATGATAATGAAAAATGTTTTACTCTCTTTTCTTGGATTCAAAGGAAAATAACAACTTTATTTTTTGTTTTAATTTTTTTATATTTAAAAACAAAACAGAAAATAGGATAGAAATGATAGAGAATTTCAAAAAAATAGGAAATTAACACTAGTTAATATATTGCATATTTCTATCTTAGAAGAGGTTGTTCATGTTACAAGATTTAGGCATAAAAATGATCAAACAAACAATTTAAGCACAATCTATTCTTTCTGATGAACTAACAGAGATTGGTAGTACAGTTATCTATATTGTATGTATATACACTGATATACATATAATCTTTTCCCGTCTTCCTTTTCTCCTTTCCCTTATGCCAGTTGTTCTTTCCTTTTCAGCACTTTCTTTCCCTTTCATTATCACAATCACTATTGCATGTTTTGGATCTTACTACTCATTCAGTTTTTTTTATACCTTAGGTAGACAATATATTCACAAATGTAAGTTTGATTTATTTCACTTATGAGTAGGGTCTCGAGTTGCCTCCATTTACCTATAAAAGCCTCAAGATTATCCTTCTTTATTGTTGAGTAATATTCCATTGTATAAAAATACCATATCTTTTATATCCATTCTGCAGTCGCTGGGCATTTGGATTGTTTCCTAGATTTAGCTATTACAAATTGTGCTGCTATAAACATGGGTGCACATATATCACTGCAGCAGGACAATTTCAATTTTTCTGGGAAAATACCCAGAAGGAGAATAGCTGGATTGGATGGAACTTCCAATCCTAGTTTTTTGAGGAATCTCCAGACCGACCCCCACAGTGGTTGCACTAGTTTGCACTCCCACCAAAAGTGGAAAAACATTCCTTTTCCCCACAGCCCTGCCAATATTTGTTATCAGTCGATTTCTTGAAGACAGCCATTCTTTCTAGAGTGAGATAGACTCTCAATGTTGATTTAATTTGCATTTCTTGAGTGACAAGTGATGTTGAACATTTCTTCATGTATTTATTTACCAATTTGTATTTATTCATCTGAGACCTGCACGTTCACCTCCGATGCCCATTTTTGGATGGGTCTTTGAATTAGGGGGGCCTGATTTTTTCAATTCTTTATATGTGAGAACCACAACTTTAAAAACTCAAGAGGAGTTAAAAACCAACGGGGGGTTTCCATCAACTATAGTTGGGTGTAGATGTCTTTTTACACACTTGGCATGTTATTTGTGAGAACAGATGGTCACCGTGTTTGCATCATCCTGATGAAAGAGAAATCTAAAGCACGAGGCACATCTTTTCTATGGCACCTGAGTGAAGCTTTTTCAACTGCACATTGCACTGCTTTCCAGTTTCACAAATGGGCAGTAGGGTTTTCTCTTGTGTAACTGCCAAATGAGTAGTCTAAGTCTTTCTGCCAACCATTCTTTTCACACTTTATATAGCAATTGCCAGGTCTCATCAGTGTTCTTGGAAGGATTTGCCCTGGAATTTGTGGCTATGGGACATCATGAGACCTGGAGCCAGTGTTCTGCTGTGTTGCTTTCAGTATATGTGGAAGGAGGAGTGCGACTGAGTTTGCCTCCACACACCTGGCTGAGTCTGTTTCCAGTCTGGCAGCTCATCCCACTGGGCTGTGTTGCACACTTCCAATCTGCTTGCAGCAGTTCATCATGGAGCCACAACAGGTGTGGCGCATCCTTTTCCTTCTTCAAGAGGAAGCATGTTAACCTTTTGCATTTTTTTCAGTGGCCCTAAATCAATACTGGAAAAGGAGGAATTCAGAGAAAGAAACTACTTTGGAATAAGGTTGTCAATTACAAACATACTGAATTGGTTTTGTTTTTTAATTTTTTTTTTGCATGGATATAAAACAGAGAAGACTTGAAAATACTTTAATTGGTTGGAATTGCTGTGGGAGATGGTCATTTGATTGAATTTCTAATTCCTAAATCATCAAATGTATTGTGGATTCTTTTCTCAAAAATAAATCTACTTTCATTAAGAACCAACAGTACATGATTAACTAGATGTTGGATGAGTTAGTAGAAACTAGGTCTGTATATTTTTACTATATTTGTAAATGATATTATTATTATTTTTATTAACAAGTGAGCATTGAAGTTAATGTAATGAATACCATAATTTTAGGAAATATATAATTCATAATTATGGCACCAAGATTGTATCTTTGATTCAGTTATTCCAGTTGTTAGAATATATAATGTACTTAGAATAATTTTAATTTTAAAGTCACCAAGAAGCAAGCCTTCCTTGTGAACCAGCACCATACACAGGCTGCCAATGGCAGGGGGACAGCCAGACCCCAGCCTATTCCCTTAGGTCAGTGCCATTCATGGACTTCAGGGAAACAGAACGAGAAGTCACCAAGAATCAAGCCCTCCTTGCAAAATGGCACCATGCATGGGCCACTAGGGGGACAGCCAGACCCCAGCCTTTTCCCTTGAGTCAGTGCCATTTGCAGACTGTGGGGGAAGAGAGCAAGAAGTCACCAAGAAGCAAGCCCTCCCTGAGAATAGTGCCATGCATAGGCCATGGATGGGGGGCAGACAGATCCCAGCCCCTTCTGGCCGTGGACTGGGAGTCAAGAAGAGCACCTGCTGCCCCATAAGCAAATGGCTGAGCCAGAGAAACACAGGCTGTGATGGTAGCTATTGAGATGAGACGCAGTTTGATGCTTGTAGTGTTATGTGTTTCACTGACTTTTCAGGTCTAGGGCTAGTGGTCTGATCATCTATTCAGAGGATAGCAGTAGCAGTGCGGCATCTAGGGGAGATCTCTTTCTGAAGGTGGTAGGCACTGTTAATTCCATATTGTTTTGTTTTGAAGTCCTGTATCATTTTCATTGTTTTGTTTTGTTTAATTTTGTAATATCTGATGGTATGGGCAACTAGTTCAAAGATAGATATATTATGACAGCCATTTTGGATTTACTATTGTCTTGTTTTGAAGTCCTTCAATTCATTCATTGTTTTGTTTTTATTGGTTCTGTTCTGTTTTGGTTGATTTTTACTATGGCTGAAGGTATCTGAAGCTGTTTTGAAGACAATAAGAGATATTACGGTAACTGTTGATTTCATATTGTTTTGAAGTCCTGTGTCACTTACACTGGTTCATTTTGATTGGTTTATTTTGTTTTATTTTGCTTGGTTTTATTCTCTTAAAAAATAAAAAATAATTTTAATGGTTTGATCATAGGGTATTATATATTTGTAAATTGCCAAATGACATGGATGTAATAAATGAACATGACAGCTATTCATATAAAGTGGAAACTGAAAGGATGACCTAACATGTTATTCACAAGAAAAGAAAAATGCCATACTTTGTATTAAGATATGTGAGCATTCTATTAAAAAATCCAGAGGAGAAACACTTAGAGTAGGTGAAAGTTCTGGAAACTGTACCATGTAAGGATTTAGGTTCTTTACCTAAAGTATTGCATATGTAGTGATAGCTTAAGAGTTTTCTCAAGATCCTCATGGGAATGTTATGTAGAAAAGAAAATAGACTTACTTTTTGTAATGATGAGGGCAGTGGAAGAACCTATCAATGGAATCTGCGAAATGAACCAACCAACAGAATATTCCAACAACTTGTCTAGTAGTGAAGCACATTGCTTTGTGAGGCAGTGAAAGCCTCGTTGGTTAGAGGTGTTCAGAAAGCTAGAGTCCCTGCTGAAGGAGCTGGGTTGAGGTCAGAGCTAAGCTGTCCTCGATTTAGCCTAAAAGTGCTATACGCCCTGAAGGGATATTTAGAAAGATCTCTGACTGTAGGGTACCTCATGTCAAATATCAACAAACAAAAAGGAGTGTGGCTCCATCTGACGTAATTTTGGAAACTGTGTTGGGACTAAGACGGTCTTGTCCTCTCAGCATCACGGTTGGTTTCAGGGACCTTTTCATTGACATCAGTTCATAAAGAAAACACATTTTATGTACAGATATCAAGGCATGTGGTGAGTTACTAGTGCTGGATGCTGAATAAAAAGATTTAATCCTTACATTATTTATTCTCTGGGTGACTTTGGGTAAATCGCTTTTCTGTAACAGTTTCCTCATCCATAAAATGAGAAAAACTTTTGTCAGGAGGATTTCTGTGAGGATTAGATAAAGATTCCACTTGTGAGAAATGCATTGTAAATACAAAGTGTTCCACCAGACAGATTGACACATTTGCCTTTTTAAAAAAGAAACATTAACCCTTTCAGGTCTGCATAACACTATTATATATGAATATTGCAAGAGCTTCTATTTACTTAAGATGTAGGTCCCAGGGACCAGGCAAATATAATGTAATTTCCAATCAATCAACTGTATTCTTGAGCAAAAAGAAAGCTAAAAGCACAGAGCTTAATTGGATTATGCAAATATATTTAAATTATACAAACTACAAAAAGCATTTAGAAAAGTATGACCTATCTGTGTTGGTGAGAATCTCTTACATAAAACAAGTCATAAGAGGAATTTTATCAGTCACAGCTTGATCTTCCATTAGATATTTAAAACAACGTATGTTTTCTATGCCTAATTCCTCTTTTCAGCTGCCTGCTCTTCTCTGTCTCTGCCCCTGCCCTTTCAGTGAGGCAGCTCTCTATTTTGTATGCAAGAATTGTTACTTCCAGTGCACACAGCTGGATGCATGACCTAAGGAGTGTGTTCCTTCCACAGCTGGCGAGGGGTCCTGTTGGTGCCATGAAGGACTCTGCCCCATGGGAACAGTGGCAGTTACCTCAATCTGTCAGACTACTCTTTCTAAAATTTGAACTGAGAAATGAATGGATGGGAATGACAGCAGTACCAACGGATATACATGAAAACACTTTACGGGAAGTGAAGCCATATTCACTGTGGAGGAGGAGGAGAGAATGCAATTAGCTCCTAGGATTATGTCTGTCCCTTGAATGTCTTTTCAATTCCTGTTAGGTACAAGTTTTTCACAACTGGTTCCTGCCATTGGAGATGTCCTGATTATGTCTTTATCCCTTCTCTAACTGGCATGATTAGGAATTTTTGTCATTTCCCAGTAGAGAGTAAATTCATATTTATCTTTGTCCTAGACTAAGTTTTCAAAATATTCACATGCCACATTTATTCTTTTTAAAAATTCTTTTGTTTTTTCACTGTATTAGATACTGAATATCATTTCAAAGTATACCTATTAAAACAATCTATACATCTAATTGTTTATTCTTAGAGATTTCTATTTGGATGAAGCATAGAAATACATCAATAGAGTTGAGCAAGTGTTTCATACTTAAAAATATGTTCCCACTTTATTCTTCAGTTGATAAATAGCACTGATAGTTATAGGGAAACAATAGAATTGGCTATTGTTAAAACAATCTGTGCTTTTGAATATGAATAATGAAAGTGGTTAGAAAACTACATAAAAGCATCATTTACTAAGGCATAAAAACAAAATACTGGAGCTGTGGATGTGGTGCATATGCCTGTTATCCCAGCACTCTGGGAGGCTGAGGCAGGAGAATCACAAATTCAAGTCATATTTGAGTGACTTAACAAGACCCTTCTGCAAAATTTTTAAAAGTAAATGGAAAAAGGTTTGGGGGTTTAGCCCAGGTGCACAATGTCCCAAAAGATAAGTAAAATAAAATACTTAAGTATAAAGTTAACAAAAAATAGGAAAGATCTACATACTGAAAACTACAAAGAATTATTAAGAAAATTTTAAAGACAAATTTGGAGATATACCATGTTAATGAATTTAAGACTAAAATGTTAAGATGTTAATTCTTTTTAAAATGACATACAGATTCAAATCAACCCAAATTAACATTCTAATAAATTTTTTTAGTCACTGAGAAGCCAATTTATGTACTAAATGTGTGCACAAAAGATCTAGAACAGTCAAAACAACTGGGAAAAAGAGTTTTAGAGAAATCATTTCATAATTTCAAGGATTTCTAGAAAGCTATAACCAAAAAAGCTGTTGTGTGCCACTGAGGAGAAACAGATAATCAGATAAATGGAACATTACAGACAGACCAAAAACATACACCCATACGCTCAACTGATTTCTGTCACATATACCTACACAGTTGAATGAAGGAAATGATAATCATTTCAACTAATGGCACCAGAAAAACCTGAGCATCAATTTGCAAAAACTAAAATTAAAAGAATGAAATGTCCCTTATTTCACATCACTGCACAAATATTAACTCACAAGAGATTATAGGTTTAAATGTAATAAGTAAAATTATAAATTATTTGGAATGCACAAGGGAGAAATTATTGGTGACTTCAAGTAAGGCAGAAAAAAGTGTAGAAAAATTTGATAAATTGGCCAGGGGTTTAGCTCAGTGGCACAAGCACCTGCCTGTCAAGTGCAAGGTCATAAGTTCGATCCCTAGTACCAAAAAAAAACAAACCAAACCAAACCAAATCAAAGAAAACATGGCTATTGTAGGGCCTCTCATGCATACCAATCAAACTAGAGAGGTCTTTACTCATTCTCGTAAATTAAATTTCAGTGAGATCTGTTTATTTTCCCTTTCCATGTAAGACAAATTCAACTGTATCTGCTAGTTGTTACTGCCACAGATGGAAGATTGGTTTTCTATTTAAGCAAGCCAGAATTTCTCTCTTTATTTTCTGTCTTCCTCTTTCTTTTAAAATGTAGGGTTTATTTTTTAGAGTAGCTTTAGCTCTAGACGAGTTTCTAGATTGCTTCTTAAACTGGGGGTTGACCAAGGCGTAAGCTAGGTCAGTTTGGACTGATGACAGGGTCTGGGGAAGCTTAGGTTGCCTCTGCAGACAGGAAACGGACTGAACTTGTACCTAGAGGTCCTGGCTCTGGAGAGCTATTTGGCACAAGGAGTCCAGCGAAGCCACCCCACTTGTAGTCTTCTTTGTAACACAATGTCTGGGGTAAACATCAAGAGTGAAGAGAAGGGGAGAGTAAGATGATAACTGAAAACATTGCGTGCATTAGAATTTTTCCTAGGAATGTCTGTGCTCATGGAAAACACCAAAGATCTGCAGTGCAGTTTGATGGAGGTCACAAAATAATCTTGTGGACGAAATTGGTCAAGAAATAACTTTCTCAGTTATTTAAATGAGGGAATAGATATTAAAAATTAATATTAAAGATTTTAAAGTTTCAAATGAAAATTCGTGTTGGTCAATCCTGTGGACAACCTAGCAGCTCTTGAGCCTCATCCTCAACAGCAGTGATTGGTGGCGCTAAGCACTTCCCGCCTCTTCAGTAAAGTAAGTATGATCCTTGTTTATGTAATTTATCTGCCTTTATCGAGTTAGAATTTACAAACCTCAGTACTAAGTACTTTACGTATATTACCTGACTTAATGTTCATTAACAACCCATGATAATTGTATACTTATTTTATGCATGAGTAAACTGTCTCACAGATATTAAATATTATGATTCAGAAACCAAAAAGTAGCAGAGTTATGATTGTATTCAGGGATATTTCATAAGGAATATTTGATTATATTGTGGTTACCCAGAGGATCCAGGACACTTTCCCCACCTCCGCATCCTTAAAAACATTAGAGTACTATTTACATACACAGTAACAATAGATTTGGGGTTTATAATATGGTCTTTGGGTGGGCATTGTTCAGTTAACACATCATGCTTATCACAGCCTTCAACTCTGACCCATTTTCATACAAATAAGGTCAGTTTACAGCATTATAAACCATTGTTGTGTAAGTCATTTACTTTTCCTCTACTGCTAACAAATATTTAAGAAGCATTTAATGTATTACAAGTGAAGGAGAAGCCTGACGATTCTAATCAAAAGAAGACATTAGTAAGTTATCTTTATTTGAATCCCAAATGTGTTGCCTTCTTCATTTCCATGGTAGATATAAATTAAACCATGCTCTGAAGAAGATAAGAGTTCTATAATCAGAAATCAACATCTGCAGATTTTATGACATTGCACCTGCATGTTTTGAAGTGAAGAACATAAAAATATCAAGCATCTATCAGAGGCTATCTTTAAACACTAATAATTTTGCTTTTTCAAGACAAAATATCTTAAATTTAACTTATTCCTATTAAAGTCTTTGAGAATATGCTAACCCTGCAGATTTAAAGAAACTGTTTTTTCTTTCCTACTCAAATAGCTCCTCTGTTCAATGGAACTTCCACGAAAGTTTTATTACTAGCTATGAAAATTTCAGCTTATGAACACACTTTGAAAAGTATAACAGAGATGAGAATAAACTTGGCATCTCAAAGTTGGGACCCTTAGTTTTACTCCATCGTTGTATTTTTCTGTGAGAAGAACTGTAGATTTGAAGTCATCACTATTATTAGGTAGCTCAGAGTAAAACAGAATTGTAGTTTGAGTTATCTCAAGGATTTTGTAGACTTTATTATTTGTTTTCTGTGGCCTCTGGCTTATCTGTATTTTTTTCTTTCTCAATGCCTCTATTTGTTAATCATATTTCAACGTATGTAATGAAGATTGTTTTATGGTCTACACAAGGTTTTGTTATCTTTAAAAAATAAAGCACTGAATAATGAGCTTTAATTATTGATTAATAAAAAGCAAGTCCACACTTTTTACAGAATCCTTTTGATATACAATTCTTATTATTTGTGGAAATTATTGGACTTTAGACAAAGTCTGTGCATAATGATTTTAATGACTTCTTATTTGTACTAAAACAAATATTTGAATTCAGGCACAAATTCAGTTTCTTTAGCCAAAAACATCTCATGTCTAGGTAAAAAATACCTAGAAGTTATTTATTTTTATATCCTTTCTTATCATTTATTTATTTAAAAAAATTTTTAGCTATTCTTTTGTGGTACTAGGGAGTAACCCAGGGTATGCACATATTACTGTTGAGCCATATACATCCAAATAAGTAACCCAGGATATGCATATAATACTACTTAATCAGAAGTGGAGCTTTATTATTATTAAGTGCTTTCCTTTCTCATACATACACCATATTAAATGTTTCAAATCAGATAATCTAACAACTGAGTAGCCATATTTTTGTCATAATTTAGGAAGTGATTTTTGTATTACCTTCTCACTGAAAATCTTATTGCAGGATATTTCCTCCCCTACCTTTGCATCAGGTAACTGAATACTAACTATCACTGGGTGTATATGCTTTCCTGTTTTCTTGGCTGAGATAAAAAGCAGAAGAATGTTAGTAATAAAAAGACTCAATCCATATAAAAACAACAAGTATTCTCTGTATTTCAATCTGAATAATAAAAACCTGGAGCTGTTCTTCAAAATAAATAGATAATTAAATCTCAAGGAAGCTAAATGCATCCTCTATTTTGTAATGGTATTGTTAAAAGTGGGTAGAAAAGTTGTAAAGAATGGAACTATAAATTAATTTTGGCAAACAATTAATATCTTCAAGGTGTTATTCTCCCAACAGGGCACATCTTGTTTCCCTGCAATTATTTGAGTTCATTGTACATTTCTCTATTAAAATCAGTATTTTTTTATATTGGTTCTTTTCTCTTAAATAGGGGCAGCCACATAAAATAAGACTATTGCCATTGCTTTTGATTGTATTGCCTTTGATTGTGGGGGATAATCTATAACCCAAATTACTTTTTATAGATTTTTATAAATCTATAACCCAAATTACTTTCTTATCATTTATTTCTTTAAAAAAATTTTAGCTATTCTTTTGTGGTGCTGGGGAGTAACCCAGGGTACACACATACTACTACTGAGTCTTATACACCCAATTCATGATTCATTTCTTTTTTGTGATCATGCTTCTAATTCTCATCTATTTTTTACCTAGACATGGGATGTTTTTTGGTGAAAGAAAACTGAATTTGTGTTTGTGTTCAAATATTTGTTTTAGTACAAGTAAGAAGTGATTAAAATCATTATGCACAGACTTTGTCTAATAAATAAAAAGCAAAACATTTGTTCTAGTTTTATGGCAATAATTTTATGCTTCTATATTTGGCAATGTTAAATTCTGTTCTATTGATTTCCCTATTATTTTTGTGTTTTCTTGGTTAAAATGTAATGTTTGTACTGGGAAGAAGTTGGAGAGAAGGGCTAGAAGGGGCCCTGGGAAAAGATTGCATTAAGTCCTATAAAGGCAGGTGAATAATTTAGATGTTGGAAGGTTTTTGAGCTAAGATGTGAGATCAGACTGGCAAAGGGAAAGTCATATGTGAATAATGTACACTAGTCACCTAGTATCAGGCTGGGAGGAAAGGAGGATAATTGTGTGATAAATATTCCTAAATGGAAGTGACCACTCAGGGAAACTGGCAGTAGTCTAAGCTTGATTTGGTTTGCTTACAAAGGTTTGCATCAGAAAGGCATTTCTGGGATTAAAAAAAAGGAGATAGCTTTGATTGTCATTTTGATTAGAGATTTGGTGACTAATTTCCTGTACGGAGCTCTTAGGTAGAGGAACAAAACACAAGAGAGATTTTGAGATTGGGGGATTAAAAAATGATAGTATCAAGAATCAAAATAAATCAGGAAAAATAGCTTATTTGTCAGGGAAGATAAAGAAACTCAGCTTTAAACATGCCTTCTTTGGGATTCAGCAGAACACACAAGTGGTTATGATCAGTGCCTCGTTGGAAAATATTGGACTAGGTCTTGAAACAGAAATTATTCTGATATGAATTTGGACTGGCCCATGCAGAAAATATCGATGAGATCACTTATGGAGTTTATTTTATCTAGAATATAAGTTCCTCATTAACATAGGACTGGTATGTATTGAACATCATTGCATCTCTGGTCCATGTAACAATGCCTGGCACATAGTAGTGATTTAAAAAAAAAAGAATAACATTTAGTGAATATAGGAATGAGTGACTGAGTGAAAAATACTAGTTTTATAAATATTCAGCTCTTCACCCAATCTTATTCTAGCTCTGGATAATTCACCCAGTTAAAGACAAGTATTTCACCAGACAACACATTGCAGGGAAACATGCACTTTGCTTTTGAATTTTATTTTGATACTGATTGGATTCTGACCTTGCCTGTTGGTGTGTGATTCTTCGAATATGACTTGACTGTTGCTGGTTTCCAGAGATCTTTTTTCACTTTTGTTTTCTCCCTTTGAGGAACAAAATAGACTTTAGGTGAAGAATTTAAATAAACACAAATTTGAGTCTAAAACATAGCATTTTTTTCATTCAATTATCAGCCCAATAATTAAAATGCAGAATTTGTTTCTGATGTACTAAAGATGATTCTTGCACTTAAATGGATGTTCTTGGTTACTGATTATTCAACTTCATCCTCCCTAAGTTTTTGGCACTGAAAACTTCTGTTTTCATTAGTGTCTCTCTGGCTCATTTCCTCCTACTTCCTTACTTCACATAACCTCATCATTGCTCCCAGTAGAGATCTTTAATATGTAAGATGTTAAATGATGAAAATAAGGCAGTTTTGCTCCACGTTCAAGCTCTCCATCTTTTCCTTATGAGTTAGTTTTGCCTTTACCTCAACATTTGTCTGAGCATTAATCTGAGATTTCCTTTTAAATGTAGTTATGTCATGCTGGGTGCAGCGAGTGTGTGCAGAGGATGTTGCTGTAGGGACAGAGGAAAACAATGTCAGAAAATAGAACGACTGCCTCCCAATCTATGTGCAGCCCAGGATGGGGAGCAAAAACCACACAAAAACAGCTGCAAGGGAACATAGGCAGTATCTGTGCAGGACAGAGATGAGCACAAAAGTGGAGTTATTAATTCTACTGGAGTAGAAGGGCACTGAAGGAGGCTATTATAAAGGAAGTGACTCTTGATTTCACAAAGATCGTTTTTGTTTTCCAGACGGACTTGACATGGAAAACATTGCAGCAGATATTTATGTTTAACAAAAGCATGAGGTATGATTGTACATAAGCTGAGGGAGACAACAGTAGACGTAGTTGGATGGGAAAAGTTTGGAAGAGAATATAAAGCTAGAAAGTAGGCAGGGTAAGGATGTTGAGGGTTCTTGACTCCACATCATAGCATATGCAGTCAAAAACATTTTAAACTGAAAAGATTAGTGAAGCCTCACTGTAACCATAAATGTTAGGCAAGGCAGCCATTATCATTATGTTTCTAAATAGAGACTGAATAAACAGTTCAATATGGGCAATTCATAAATAATGATAAAGCTGTCTGACTTTAATCTGGTACTTTTGCATTGTATGTTATTCATAAGCATTTCTATTATAGTTTTTAAGTGTTGTATGTGTTGACTTATGTGAACAGTACCTTTTCTGAAGTAAGAGAATCTTTGTGCTAGACTGAGTTTGCAGTTACTGAATTATTGGCTATTGATAGGTAGGGATTACCTATGATGTAGTGGTTTGTGAGTGAACTTTTAAAATGACTCTTTAAAAACATAATGTAAATCCATTGATTCATTTCTGGATATTCCCTTGATGGGCTTAAATCATCTATTTGTCGTTCAGAGTTTTATTGCTTAAGTGCAGGTTTAACAGGTTATGTTTTGTGGGAGAAAATAGGGTCTTAAATTTCTGTCATTGGTAACAGCATATTAAAGACTGGAAAATATTTTTTGTATACCTACTTGTTCTTACAAAGTACAGATGCAAATAATCCCAGATATGATTGTTAATATTTAATGCACTGTCAGTAGACTTCATAATTAAGGTCCATAAGCTTTGGCTGTTAGAATGGCATGAGATGTATTTAAGCATTGCTATACATGGACTTTGTCTAAGTCATCCTTTAAATTTACTGCCTCAGAAGGAAAGACAACTATTTCAGAACTTTCTGCTCTGTTTGGTTTCTCTCTAATATCCTTTTATCCTGCAGGGAGAATTTCTGGAAATGTTGTTTCAACTAATATTGCTTTGTTCTGAGCCTGGTGGTTTGGCTTTCAAGTGCTGGTGTCATACACAACAGGGATCCAGTGCAGGCTTTTCCATTTGTAGCTGTGTGTAAGCAGCAAATTATAACAGGATCTGTGACTTTTGTGAGGATTACATACAGCAGTGCTTGGAAAGGGTTTAGTCCATTTCCTGGCACATGGTCATTGTTGTTAGCTATTAGGTTCTTCATGAGACTAGAATATGAGCTATTTACATGTGTTCTAGAGGAAAATAATGATGGACAGTGGTTATATATTAATATAGTGAATTTCTCAGAGCAAAACAGCAAAAATAGCTGAAGGGGCATACTCAGCTCAATATTTGTGACACACTATGAATTTTTAAACATATAAATAACTTCCCAGTGTGGAATTATTATTGTGACAATGAGTTAGAAAGAAGCGAAGGCACTCATGAAATTATGCTAAGCACATCCCTTCAGTTCTCCACTGCAAGGACGGTCACCATGCATCAGAAAGGAAAGGCAGTTTTTCTAGGGGCAATGCTAGGTGATCACAGCATTGTCCATCCTCTGGGAGCATTTAACCTGAGTCATTAGAGTGCACTGCCCTAGTCCCTGAGGTATGCTCCTGCTGGTGCTTGACGTATTTCAGCTTTTTCAGATGGGAAAATGACTAGTGGTCTAGAAACCTGATGTACTTCTTTTAGGTAAATGAGTGATCCAGGAAGAGCATCCTGTAGACAGTTATTGTTGTAACTTTCACTTTGGGCTTTAGCCTACTATAAAAACATGGTTTATTAACAATGATAATAATAATTGCCACTTGGACAGTACTGACTATTGCTCTGATGTACTACTGTCTTTGATTCTTATAACAAGGCTACAAAGCAGTTAATATTTTGTTTCATAAAGAACAGAAGTTTATTCCTCACAGTCTGGAACTGAGTAGTCCAGGTTACTGAATCTGGCATCTGGTGATGACCATTTTCACATACATGGGGTGGTGTTAAACCAGTTAATATTATATCCATCTTACAGATAAATAGACTTAGAGCTTGAATAAAGATTTGTGTAGAGATTGATTTCTCTACCATGGCAGTTTGGAAATTTTACCATGGAAAATTCCCTGCTGTTGATGGCAGTCCTGTACATTTCCACCCCTAGGCTGTAACTACCAAAGATTTCCCCAAATATTTTCAAATGTCCCTGAAATAACAAAATTAACTCCTATTGAGAACCTCTGTTTTGAAAAGTTTATTGTTTACATATGCCTTGGTATGACCAAGATGCTAGACACTCTTTATTGAAACTAAATTACATAGCCAGCTTAGGGTTTGAGAAATGATTCATTTTGAGTGATGGTAGACATCACAGTCAGCAATGAAAATTCCACACCAGCCATTTCCAAATTCTCACATAATCCTTTAAATTGTTATTATTCTACTTTAAGCAAACATGTACAGACTATATAAATTACTGAGAATATTTCTGAAAAGGTATTAGTACCAGGTAAACTATTATGAACTCATATATCACTGAACTAGTTAAATTCTGTTACCAGAGGAGAGATGATGAGAATCAAGACTGATTTAGAAACATAAAGAACTTACCGGTCTTGTGAAGGGCTGAGGCTGACTGCTTTGATGTGAGCATTCTTCATTCTCATTGTTCACTTCTATGGGATTCACCTTGTTGAATTTTATTGTCAGTGATTTAAGCATCTTCTCTAAGGTGATTCAGAAGAACATCTGTTTTTATGACCCTGTGTCTAGAGGTAGAGAAATGCACTTTGTTTTTCTTTTCATTAGTGGACAAGCCAATTAGTTGTTTAATCAGGATTTTGTTCTAGTTAATTCCTGTAGGCAACTCCCTGGCTAGTTGGAGCTTTGGCTTAAAAGCAGTAAGTTACTTCTGCTTGGGTGATTTGCACTCTGCTTATGAACATTCAAGAGTCGAAATGCCCTTGTGAATTATTTATAAGTAAAGGATTAAACAAAACTTCATAGTTGATTTGAATTGTTTAAATGTGATCACATTGCCCATTAGTTTTTCTTTTTTTTATAGCAACTACACACCTATCAAATTTTAAACAAATTAATATATGCAAATGATTGACACTGAAATGTTCATCAGAGTTCTACTCTAGAGCAAACGAGTTGCTTTCTCAAAGTGCTTATATCTAGTTTTGAATCATGAGATAACTAGTTTTGAACTTTCTTTTTCTGTTCTTCTGGTGGTTGATTTCCACATAGTTGTAAACATGCTATTCTATATATCTTTGTGTGTCTCTCTTCTTGTTTCTGTTTCTGTCTGTCTCTCTGTCCCACTATTCTTCTCCCTCCTTGCCCTTGTAGATTTGGACCTCAAACCTCTAAGAAGACAGGTACAAAATTAAGATTTGTAAAATAACTTTTCTATTCAAAGCCCAACTTCTTTGATGTTCTGTGTTATTGGATGTTTTTTCTTGAGTCTGCTAAGGACACACTCTTTTTGAAAGTAGACACTGTTTTCATTTTTTTAATGGGACCACTTCTCTTGTACAAAGCAAAGCCTTTAAGCAATGAGAATACCCTCTGCATTGTGCACAACTAGGCAGCCTGAGTTGCTTCATCAAATACTTCTTGCTTTCTGTAATTCTGCCATTTTGAAATTTCCTTGCAATATTAGCCATGCATTTTAAAGCATACTTATTATACAGTAGCTTTTGTGGGAGAAAATTTAAGTAATCATGAAGAAAGAATTTAATTTTCAAAATTACCAAAATCTTATGTTCCTTAGTGAGTTGTAAAATGTGTTGTAACATATAAGTGAAACAATTTATCATAAACAAAATTATTGAATAAATAATTTTGTTGACTATGTGGTTTGATTTACAATTTTGAAAATGCAAATATAGTATTTATAAAGAGCACTTGTTTTAACAGTTAAATATTTATTTTTGTTTTTTTATGATTGGTTTAGAAATAATTTTAAATAGACCATAAATACATTTGGGGTCAATTATTCTCAAATAATTCTTTAATCTTGTAGTTTATTACATTTTTAAACTGGTAAGCATGAAAGCCAACTAATGAGACAGAAAACTGTTACAGTAGGTATGTGACTCATTCTCTCCTGGTGTGGAACATTCAGTGAAATAAACAACCTCACCAGACCTTCTTATAAATCTGCTCATTGTATTTGCCAATTTAAAGAAACCTAGAGAGTCCCTATATAAAACTGTATTTAGGAGGATATGCTGGTCTGTCTAGAATACTTATTTTAAATAAGTCTGAGATTGATAAACTTAAATAGCAGAGATGACTACGACTGGGAAGGGTGTAATACATAAACTTTGTAAGAGGGTATAAAATGTCCCCAAAGCCAACCCACTTTACCTTTGTGAGAAATATTTTCACTTACCATGACTAGAATAAAATGAAATTTGAAGATAATTTTGGTTTACATTTCCCTAATGGCTAATGATGTTGAACATTTAAAAAAATTTATTAGTACAAATTAGATATATATAATGATCACATTAATCATAGAGATTTTGTACCTGTACATGATTTATCTTGATATAATTATTGGCCATTTGTACTTCTTTTCAGAAATGTCTGTGCAATTCTTTTCTCCATTCATTGATTGAATTATTTGATTTTTTTGCTGTTAAGTTTTTTTTTGCTTTTATCTTTTTTTATTTAAAGAGAAAAAAACATGTAAAGGGTAGAGATAATACAGAATTTTTTAAAAAAGATAAACAGTAAGAAATCACTAGTTGATAAATTACATATTGTCCTTTTAGAAATAGTTGTTCAAGTTACAAAATTAAAGCATACAAAGTAGATATTCAAACAGTGAGACTGTAAACAGCTATACATGCATGAATCTCTACATGCATTTCTATCCTTTCTGTATTAGAGGGAAGAATAAAACATAGCAAGACAAAACAAAACAAATTCCTATAAAGACGTGAAACCAAGAAGTCATATAAAACCACAATACAAGGTGATCTACAATGGTTACTGTGTTGTTTCTTACTGTCTTCAATAGAATTGTCTATATCATCAAGCATAATTGAATATAGCAGTATACAACAACATTAGTAAAAATAAAACATTGTAGACAGTATAAAATTTCAAAGGCAGGTAATAATAAAACTAGTGTGGATATTCTAGTGAATCTTATAATCTTCAGTGCAGTTGCCTATACTCTCAGACTTGATACTATCAATCATAACAGCTTTGAATAAAATCTATCAATACAAAACAGCGATCTAACAAACCAGATTCAATTATGATCAGTCATCGTAAAACAGTGTAGGTTATACAGAGCTTTAGATTAAGTTTAATAGGAAATTAAGGATGATTACTGTACTATATCCTGTTATTTTCGGAATAACTGTTTGTGCCCTCAAATCTAGTACAAGTAGAATGACTGGAACAGAATATAATACATCTAAGCAGAGTGGTGTGAGTAATGTGGGTTTTAAATCCTGGTACACTACTAACAATATAGTGTATCAAGGCCATCTATGTTAGAGATTCCAGCCATCCTTCTCTGCCTCATTTCTGCTATGCTATTTTTCTGCCTTTGTTAGTGTACTTTTCTCCTTCATTCTACTGCCTGCCCCTCTCATTGAAGCCTTTCTGCCACTGTTCCTAAAATCCTGGTATTTTTTTTTTTTTCTGTCTAGAATGTCCTTCAGAATTCTCTGCAGGGTTGGATTGGTGGTCACGAATCCCCCCGGTTCCTCTTTGTAGTGGAAGCATCTTGTTTTCCATTAATTTCTAGTGACAGTTTTGCAGGGTACATCAATCTGAGCTGGAGGTTATTTTCTTTCAGGGCTTGGAATACTTCACTTCAGGCTCTTCTTGATCTGATCGTCTGTGTCAAAAAGTCTGCCGTGAACTTGATGGGCTTACCTTTATAGGTAATCTCTTTTTTTTCTCTGACAGCTTGTAATATTCTGTTTTTATATTGAATTTCTGGTATCTTGATTATTATATGTCTGGGTATAGCTCTGTTTTGGTTGTAGGTGGCTGGAGTTTGGTATGCCTCACATAACTGCATGTCATTTTCTTTTGCCATGCTTGGAAAGTTTTCCTTAATTATTTCCATGAAAAGCCTTTGTAATTTGCCTGTTTGTATTCCTGCTTCTTCATTCATGTTTCTTATTCTTAAATTGTAGATTCTCTTGTCATCTTTTAGCCTTTGTATTGCTACCGCCTGTGTCCTTTTATTTTTAAGAGATTTTTCCTTTCATGATCACACGTTGCCAACTTGTCTTCAAGTTTTGATAGTCTATCCTTAGTTTCTTTTAAGGACTTTTGCTAGCTTTCAATGGAGTTTTTAATTTCCTGGTAATCTCTTTGAATCTGCTTCATGTATTCTATATTTTCTTTATATTCTTTATCGAATGTTTCTCTCCTTTTTTTGTGTTCCTCCCTTCTTTAATCTGTATCATCCTGAGAGATGCTTCCTGAGAGAATTTCTTTTATTACTCTACTCATATCCTGCTTTATCTGATTCAGTATTTCAGTTTTGAGCTCATCTATAAAGTCCCGAAGATATCTCTTAATGTCCATTGAAGCCATGTCTGATGTTGTGTGTTTGCTGCCCTCAGGCTCCCTTGTTTTTCCTTCTCCTGGATCAGTCTTCTCAGGGTTCTTGGCTGGGGGTCTCCTCCTGCCTCTCTCTCCTGTCATGGTCCCAATTTCCTCCACACATGTGTATAGTGGAGGTCCCAGCCCCCTACCCTGTTGGCCACAGTTCCTCCAAAGCATGCTGGTGAGGGACCTCTGCCCTCTCCTGCCTGCTCTTGTCACTGAGATTTAAGCAGCAGCTTCTTATGCCTGCCCCTCCCCACTGGGCCAACCAAACTTCAGGGACCTTCACCTGGTTCGTGTGTGCTAGGCACAGGGAATCAATTTGGGATGGCTCATTGGGTCCCACCCAGGGGCATGACCCAGTCCAAGTAAATACCACGAATCTGCTCTGGGGATGAAGCAACCAACTGAAGTCACTGTCACTCCCAGTTCAGGCTCCTCCTGCCTGATTCCAACATGTCGCCCATTTGGTTGTGTCCTTCCTGTGGGGGAGTCTCATTTACAGCACTAACCTTGGATTAATAAAGGTCACTTTGCCGGCTCCACTCTCCATTGGGCTAACCAGCTGCTGACTTCAGCACAGCTGTGCCTCCTGTGAGTGGTGGTGGGAAGGAATTTGGGTGGCTCTGCTGGCTGGTGCAAATTTGCAAATTCAGGCCAGCTCAAACTTGGTTGGTCGCAGTGAAAACACCATGTCCTGTAATTTTAGCTGTTCCAGTTATAGCCCCAGGACTGCGTGTTTGATGAGGTTTTTTACATTTTAATTTCTTCCTGTGTTAAGAGGATCTATCTCCCTCTGTCTGGGTCTCTCCAGGATGTTTTATTCTGGCCTGCTGCTAAGTTTTTTGAGTGCTTTATATATTCTAGATATTAATCTTCCAGGGGAAAAGTAGCTTGCAAAGATTGCCCATTCTGTTGGCTATTTCTTTACTCTGTTGTTTCCCTTGCTGTGCAGAAACTTTTGCATTTGATGTAGTCCTGTTTGTTGATTCTTCCTATTATTTCCTGTACTGTTAGAGTTCTATTCAGGAAGTCTGTTTCTGTCTGTCTTCAGGTGTTTCTTCTATGTTTTTTCTTTTTTATTTAACTGTTTCAAAGTTTCAGAATTTATAGCTAGGTTGTTTGATTCATCTTGAATTTATTTTTTTTTGTTCAGGGTGAGAGATAAGGATCTAGTTTTAGTCTTCTACAGTTGAATATCCAGGTTTCCCAGCATCATTTGTTGAAGAGGCTTTCTTTTCTCCAGCATATATTTTTGACTTCAGAATCCAATAGCTACAGTTGTCTAGTTTTGCTCTGTGCTTTCTGTTCTGACCCATTGGTTTATGTGTCTATTTTTGTTCCAGTGTTGCTTTTGTTATGATGGATTTGCAATATAATTTGAAATGTGAGCTGCCAAAATGAGCACAAATTTACAGTATAACTTGAACATGAATATTGTGCTTCCTTCAACAATGTAATTTAAAAGCATTTTTAATTTCTTGAGATAGGGTCTTGTTATTCTAGGCTGGCCTAGAACTCACTTTGTATCCTAGACTGGCCTTGAACTTGCTGTGATCCTCCTACCTCAGCCTCAGAATTGCCAGGATTATTGGCATGTGCCATCATGCTAGGCCAGCCTTCCTTTTTTTTTGCTTAGAATTCTTTTGGTTATTCTGGGTGTTTTGTATTTCTATACGAATTTTAAGATTTTTTTCCTAGTGCTGTAGAGAATTCGATTGCTTTTTTCATTGCAATGAATCTGTAGATCTCTTTTGGTAATATGTACATTTTAATAATATTGGTTTGGACAATCTATAATAAAAAAATTCTTGTAAAGCCATCACAAACCCTTCTCATTGTGGGCTTTTCTTTGTTGAGAGACTGTGTTACTGCTTCAATCTAATTGCTGGTTATTTATCTGCTAAGAATTTTGTATTTTTTTGGTTTTGTTTAGCAATTTATCCATTTTTTCTAGAGTCTCTAATTATTAGACTATAGATTTTAAAATGTTTCCTAGTAATCCTCCAAATTTGAGTAGTGTCTGTTATAACATCCTTTTTTGCTCCCTCTTCTAAATGTAGATTTGGGTCTTCTCTCTCTTTCTTTTGGTTAGTTATATAAGGATTTATCAACTTTGTTGGTCTTCTCAAAGAACCAACTCTTTTGTTTCATAGATTCTGTTTTGATTTTTAGTCTTTATCTCTAGTTTTACTTTTTATTTTTCAAATTATTTTCTGTCTGTTGGATTCAGTTTTTCTAAGACCTTGAAATGTATAACTGGGCCACTCTTTTTGACAGCTCTTTGATTTTTTTCATGAAGGCTCTCAGAAGCACAAAATTCCATTTTACAACTTCCTTTGCTATATCCCAGAAATTATTGCATGCTGGATTTTCATTTTGACTTGTTCTAGGAGTTTTAAATTTTTTCCTGATCTCTTCAACGATCCATTGATGATTCAAGTGTGATCCATATGTTTGTATGGTTTCTGTGTTTTCCTTTGCTGTTTATTTCTAGTTTCATTGCACTGTGATTTGATAAGTTCCATGAAATTAGTTCCATTTTTCATTTTGGCTACTGTCAAGATCTCTTTAGTGTTTGCTTTTCTGTGATATGCTCTGGATATGGCTAACTCTAGGTTTTTATATCTGTGCCCAAATCCAACCACTTTCATTAATTTGAGGTGAGAGAATGCAATGTGTTTGGCCCAGTACCCAGTTTTCCAGGAATTGACTGCAGTACTGTTAGCAACAGAGAAGTAGTCTGAATATTGGCATACAGAGAAAATCTATTCATAGAACTATGCCACTCTGCCAATAGCAATGGTTGTGGCTTGTGTCTAAATGTTCCCCCAAAGCTTCAAGTAGTCATAGGTGGACCTTTTCAGAGGTGGCTGGATCAAGACTGTGTGATGTCGGGATTAAGGATTTGATGATAGTATTGATTCATGGTCTAATACTAATGTTAAGGTGCTCCACGCTAGCTGCGAGTGCTACCCACCCTAAGAATGGGTAGCCTTGATAGAATAGAAGGGACACAAAGAGGGCTGCTGTTGTTGCTACTTGCTGTTTGCTGTTTTTGCTGTCTTCTGCTTGTCCTCTGTGATGCCACTCTGCTTTGGAGCCAGCCTATGGACTGAAATTTCTACAAACTCCTTTAACATTGTGTTCTAGTTGTTTTGTCTCAGCAGTGAGAAAAGTAACTAAGACAGCAACTAAATCAACAACATTAACTTCAAAGCACCTTATACCATAAGAACAAATAATGCATCACCCTTAATCACAGAAAAGGCATCTATAATTGCAGTATAAACACTAAAACACAGCAAATATTGACACACAATTATTTACTAAGGGCAAAAACTATACTTTGCCTAACAATTGGAAAGATTTCAATAGTAATGGCAAAGAGTTAACTGCCTAAATATTAATATAGCTTAATAGTTTTACTAGTTAAGATAAATGGAGTGAGGAACAAGAGAATAAAGAAGAAAAATTTGGAAATTTACTTAAGTAATGGAAGATGAGGAGAAGAAGGTGACATAAAATTCTATTGAGGAGTTAAAACAAATTAATAGAATAGGTATAGGTAACAAAGGAACCAAGAAAAAAGAAAGGAGAAAAAATGGAAAAAGAACAATTAAAAAAGATAGAAGAAGAAAAAAAGAAAGAAAAGAAAAAGGAAGCTCTCCCCCACATCCAAAACACCAGTGAAGTGCAAAGAGATAAAGCAATGATTCCAAAAATATTTTCCCCTTTACTTTGAGGGTTTATTTCCAGGATCTGCAGTTTTTGAATTCAGCAAGTCATGTCTTTCTCCTTTCTGGCTTTTGGGTTTCTGAGATGCTGCCTTGTCACAGAGGCCCTTCTGTCCATTCATGCCACCTGTGGCACTGCCCAAACCAAAATATGCTCTTGATCAAGTTGGTGGATGGGGAAAAGTAGTCAGGCCTCTGAGCTGTGCTGGATTTAGGGAGCAGGACAAAGGTTCAAGTAGACAGTGATACTTAACATTGGCCCTTTAGACCCATGGGCTTCTGAAAACCACATTCACTGGTCCTGTCCTCTCACCATGGAGGGTGGATCCCTGTGTCCCTCCCAGTTTGAGCTAAAGCTTGTTAGAAAGTCTATGTCTAACTCCTATCCTTTCTGTGGCTCTTGGGGCCACAGTCTCTTGTGCCTATCTCTCTCACCCAGTCACTGTGGGAATGTACCACTGGAAATCCTGAAGAGGGAGAGAGGGAGAGAGAGAGAGAGAGAGAGAGAGAGAGAGAGAGAGAGAGAGAGAGAGAGAGAGAGGCACAGAGAGAGATGACAGAGACACAGAGATAGAGGCAGGGACAGAGAGAGAGAGAGACATAGAGAGCAATCATAATGCAACTTCCACAGTAAACTATGTTGTTATGTTTCATATCTAAGAGCTAAGAGTCTCGTACCCTCATAGGCTGGGCTTCTGGAAGGTGATTAGATTATGAGGGTGTTATAGCTGAGTGTGATGGGACTTAGTTAGAGGTAGATCACTTAAGGAATGACCTGGAAAGGTATACCATATTATTTTCTCCCTTCTCCTTTTTCTTTCTGCTTCCTGGCTCTCATGACGTATGCAGCTTTACTCTTCTGTGTCCTCCGGCCATGCCAATTCTGCCTTGGAATTTGCTGACTGTGGCTGTAACCATGAACCAAAACAAACTTCTCCTCCTTTAAGTCACAAGTGTTGGATATAGTGTTTTGGAGATGAGAAAATGACTAAGACATATGTGAAAAGTGACTAAGACATATAGTAGCATAGAGGAGCAGGAAGTCACACCCATCTTTGTGTGAACGGATTGCAAAATGGAGAAGAAAAGGTCTTCTGAAGAGTTACTGCTCATGATAAGCTTTGAAGAGGAGAAATTCTCTGAGCAGATATAAAAAGGTAGGACATTACAGCCTTCAGAAACAGCATCTAGTTCATTAAAGTTTGACACCAAGTAGCTTATGTGACCACAACAACATTCTCAGTAGTCCTATAGCAAAGATTTGTGAAACTACTGTTAAATATTAACAATAAATATCAAACATATATAACTTTCTTGATATAAGATGTATGGGTTAGATTATATCATTTTCAAGAGACCAAAATACTAGTTTTATGTTGTGTATTTTTGTAAGGTTAGCAAAATACTATCTTTAAAAATAAATAAAAATAAAAGTAAATAACTTAAAAAATATTCAAAGACAACTTCCAAATATATTTTCTTGAGTTGGTGACATCAAATATTTAATGATCTTACAAAGTAAATTTAGTAACTAGTACATACAGGAAGCTTTCCATCATAAAATATGTATAACAATTTAGCAATATTTGCCAGGGTAATTTAATCTGATGACAAATTTAGAATATTCAGATCTTTCTTCAGTAACCTATAGGTGTAATGTGACTAGATTTAAAACAATCCAGCTGATAGGAATAATTTCTGAAAGATAGTATTTAAATATAATATTTTCCTAAGTAGGAATGTTCTGTTTATTTGATTATAATATTAAAATTGCTTTTAATTTATAATTAAAATGTATGAGCAGCAAATGTAACAGATATTAAAGGTAAAAATGCCTTCAGGAAATTGTTAATAACTAGTGGCATCTGTGACTAATGAATGCTATATTGGTTTAGACTGTGACTAATAGAATAAATGTTTTGAAAAAAATCCTTATGTTACTATTTTATAAACAGTAATTGGGATGTGATGGATTTCTCCTGTGAATATGGACAGCATATCTGAAGGTTTCTTACTCTTTCACAAAATTGATAAGCTTGCTTCAGTATTTGGTTCCAATTATGGGCTATTATTGATTATTTATTTTTTAATCATCTCAGATAACTGCAAGCTTTTCAGTTAATTGAACATCATGATGTACTGTTACATAAGGAGATTTACTGTGCAATTCTCAAAGAAGATTGCCTAGCTACAATTAGCTGCTTTGAACTGCTAAGCTGCTTTGAACTGTGTTTTCTTGTTTTTGTTTTCTGTACTCTATCAATAATATGCTTCTAATGTTTTAGGAATTTCTAAGCTAATCCAGGATATTCCTGTTTCCTAATAAAATGTACATACAACAGCTAATGAATGTGGCTGTTAGTTTGTAAATAATAATTGTTGCTTATCAGAATCATAAAAGCTAATACTTACAAAGTGTATGTTGCAATTCTTGACCCCTATTGCTTTTCAACATTCAAATTTGTCATTGGTTAAAAACTTCATTAAGTTACATTTCATAGACATAGTGAGTGTAATATACTGCAGCTTTAAAAATTGTGACTATTAATTTCTTTATTTAGAAGCTTGAATCCACTTAATTCCTGGTTGTCAGCTTTATGGCTCCTATAGTCTGCTAAGTATTTAATTTGAAATGTTTTTTAACCACTTTATGAGTAAACTACTTAAAATATTTTTTTTTGGCCACAGTTTCTCCTAATTTCCTATTTTGTAAATGGCATCATCACTCATTTGATTACATTCATTATGTTTATTACATGAAATAATCACTTATTTCTTTGATTCATCCTTTATAAAACTTTTGCTCTTTGCCTTTTCTTCTTCATTCTCATTTTCACCATCATATTTAAGCACCTAAAGATTAATTTACTCTTACAATAACTTCTGTGCTGCTCAAAGGAAGCCAAAAGAAATGCATTTGTTGGATGTGAAGTAGAAATCCACTATGAGAGTCCACTAAGAGTCTAGTAATGTTCTCCATACTTTTCTGAAATACCAAATTAATCACAAGTTTTACTGAGTATAAGGTCTGAAACTGATTTATAAATATCTGTTTGCTGGGTTTCCCATTCTACTTTGAAAATTATTTTTACAGAAGAGTCACATAAACATTACAAAGAAATCAGTATTTCATGATGAATTTCCTCTTTTTTTTTCTCTTTCTTTTTTTTATTTAAAGAGAAACAAAAGCATGTAAAGGGTAGAGGTAATACAGAATTCCAAAAAAAAAGATAAACAATAAGAAATCACAAGTTAATAAGTTACATATTGTCCTCTTAGAAATAGTTGCTCAAGTTACAAAATTAAAGCACACAAAGTAGATAGTCAAACAGTGAGAGTGTAGACAGCTTTGCATGCATGAATTTCTGTATGTATTTCTATACTTTCTGTATTAGAGGGAAAAACAAAACTTAGCAAGACAAAACAAAACAAATTCCTATAAAAACATGAAACCAAAAAGTCATATAAAACCACAGTACGAGGTGATCTACAATGATTACTGTGTTGTTTCTTATTATCTTCAATAGAATGTCTATATCATCAGGCATAACTGAATATAGCAGTATGATTGAGTATAGCAGTAAATAACAATATTAGTAAAAATAAAATATTGTAGACAGTATAAAACTTCAAAGGCAGGTAATAATCAAACCATAGTGGATATTCTAGTGCAGTTGCTTATACTCTCAGACTTGATATTATCAATCATAACAGCTTTGAATAAAATCTATCAATACAAAACAGCGATCCAACAAACCAAATTTGATTACTATCAGTCATGGTAAAACTGTGTAGGTTTTACAGAGCTTTAGATTAAGTTAATAGGAAATTAAGGATGATTACCATACTGTATCCTGTTATTTTCGGGATTACTGTCTGTGCCCTCATATCTAGTACAGGTAGAATGACTGGAACAGAATATAATACAACTAAGCAGAGTAGTGTGAGTAATGTGGGTTTTAAATCCTGGTGCACTATTAACAATATAGTGTATCAAGGCCATCTATGTTAGAGTTTTTAGTTATCCTTCTCTGCCTCATTTCTGCTATGCTATTTTTCTGCCTTTGTTTAGTTTTCTCTTTCATTCTACTTCCTGCCCCTCTCATTGAGGCCTTTCTGCCACTGTTCCTAAAATCCTGGTATTTTTTTTTTAAATAAAAATTTTATTGAAGAAAATTAGAACCACCACATACACAGGGCAAAGAACAAAAATTCGACTGATACAGAACTGAAAGTCACAATTATCCGATGTAGTTTGCACTACTCTTCAATTTCTTAAATGGCTCCCCTCATTTAACAATCTTGCTAATTTTTTAGCTGAAACGGTATCAAGTTTTCAAAGAATTAAAAACCTCAAGGGAAAGGCCCTGCTTTGAAGATAAAGAAGGTGACATCAAGAGTTTTTTCTAAAAGGACCAACTCATTCTAAAAACTGCTTAAGTGTAACTATTGAGTCTGGTTAAATAGTCTTTTCCATATCTCAGAGACCGTGAGGGAAGAGTTAGAACACTGATATAGATGGTCTGGTATGGAGAGAGGGCAAGCTGCATTTCCTTGCCAGATGAGCTCCTGTAAGGAAAACAAGGAAAAGCTGAGAAATTATAGGCAATAAATGCCCAAAAGAATTAGAAAGGAGTTTTAAATACTATATATAGTTAGACATCAGTGTGCAAGTTGATGCAATTAGAGAGAAATAGGTGACAAGAAGGAGGGAAAAGGGGAGAGGGGGCCAGCCATTGACCTTCGAGAACTTAAGAAAACAATAGATAGAGGACAGGAGTCCAAGTCTCCTCAGTCAAAGATAAGGACCAAGGCATTTTTCTTAATGGCTCCAAACAGTCAAGGACATATGAGGTTACAAGAAGCATTACAGAAGTTTAATTTAAAAAAAAAACAAAGCAAGAATTTCTGCATCTCCTACAGGATCAAATCTTTCAAGGAAACATAAGGAGGCAAAAGAAAAGCCCACTCCTGGAGAAGCCCTCTGCTCACATTAATGATTTAAAGAATAATACTTATGAAATTTTTTTAAGTATGAACAATCTTAGCACATTCCCCTGAAAAGTAGATGCCCAGTGGAACTCATAACTTCAAGCATTTTTGAAATAAATAAAAAACTTGAAATTTCCCAAGAGGGAGTATATGGAGAAAATGAGGGAAGATCTTTATATCTAAGGTTTTAGAGAATTACAAGAATGATAGTAAAGACTCATTCACTAATGAAGAAGATTTGGGATGCTTCCAAAAGAAAGCCTTGGTAGAAAAAACTGGAATGCTAATAATCTACTACTGGTCCTAATCAAACCCAGAACTGTCCAAACAACACTTAAAATCTCAAGCATGCTGAAAACTAGTTGATGATTTTTTCACCTGGAACAATTTTTAAAACATGCTGATTTCATTATCACATTATATTAATTTTTATCACATCATATCACATTTTTATCACATATTAATTTTTAATTGAAGAATTGGATTTTCCTCTTACCATGTACAATGCTCTAGTACAAATGAACAACAATTTTCCTATATTAGTTAGTTTTAGAAGTACCTGTTAATATGCACAATAAACTTGGGTCTACACCATATACACACATCCCACATTCACAAATGGAAAATTTAGGATGTGAATACACAAGATATTATAGAGCAACTGTTACCTTAATTAAAAACTCATTTGCAAATAATTTTTTTTAAAAAATTATCCTTTTCTGTGTAAGGGAACACTGCCTAGTAAAATATCAATAACTATGACAACTCTTTTTTTCTTCCAAAGGGAAATCACAAAACAGGCGAATAATCAAGTCCATGGTGGTTTTTCTATTTGATAAATACATCCAGAACTCTGTACAGTAAATAAAGTTTACATGCAGTTTTAAGTATCTTCAAATGACACTTTAAGCAAATAAAACCTCTGCTTCATAAGTAATGGTGTATAAGAACCCCACCCCTTAATAGTTATAGGGACCTCCTCCCTAGTTCCAAAGTGGAATCATGAAGACCGGTACTTTCTTAAAGAGTTTCTGCACATCATACTAAATAACATGCAGAGTTTGACATTCTTCTTAAGGGTAAGTATTACTCTTTAATGGGCATGTTAACCACTGAGAAAAAGTCCACTCAACTATTCCCATTATATTGCTTCATTTTGTCATTAGTTAAAAAAAAAAAAAAAAGAAGTCAAACAATGTACAATAAACAGGTTAGTTTATCCATTGGCTACTGCATATGCTACTAAATGCTCCCAGGCCAACATTCTATGCAATGTAATTGTACTGGTTTGGATTTTCTTTATCTCTTTCCATGTAGTCCCAGTCAATTAAAGATTCTATTCTCTTATTCTTTTTTTTCTTGTGTTAAAATTCATTTTTATTAAGAAAGATACACTTTTTGTTGGGTATGATGGAATGTGCCTGTTAATACCAGCACCCTGGAGGCTGAGACAAGAGGATCACCATGAGTTTGAGGATAGAGTGGACTACATAGTAAATTCAAGGGCAGCCTGATGCACATAGCAAAATGCTGTGTCAAAAAGAAAAAAAAAAGAATGGTACATTTATTAAAATTTATATATTAAATTTTCAAATATTTGAATTAACATTTACAATGTTCTTTCATGTATGAATGCTCTCACAGATACATAGATCTCACATTTCAGAGACTTGATACCTCGGCTCAGCATTGAACAAAGATAACAACAGGCAAATTTCAAGACAAGCAAATCTTTTAAACTTATAATAAAATATTTGTAGCATTATTGCATCCTATAATATCTGCTTACTGTAAGAAATTTAGAAATTCTAGAAAAACATATAAAATAGACTAACATCAACCACACTATATGATACACTGTATGATACAAGTTATAGTGTTTTAGTATACATCCTTCCAGGTTTTTATACTGTACCTTGGTACCTCAATTCACAGATGCTTTTGTATTCAGCCAAATCATTTTTTTAAACCAGGAATTGAACTCAGGACCTTCTCCTTGCCAGGTAGGCACTGTGCCGCTCAGCTAAATTCCTGGCTGCTGCTTTTCTTTGGGAAAAATGATTCCCAAATAGAAATGTTTGGCAAAAATTTTTGTCTGCTAAGTCTGCATCAGGTGACAAACATGTTCACTATCGTCTTTCCCACACAATGCGAAAGTAGCCATCTTTTCCAAAATTGTGGAGTTTAATTAATGAACAAGGCATCACTGTCTAGTATACATTTTAATATGGCCTGAAATTGTACACATTTATTCACTTTTGATCTTAGAACACTCTCTATCGTTCATGACACCAAAACTGATGGAAATTTGTTTTCATTATCACAAATGTTGTCTTAGTTACATTTTACTTGTCGCTGAGACAAAATACCTGATGTCCAAAGTTGGGAAAGGAAAGTTTATTCTTACAGTTTTTGGAGGTTTCAGTCCATACTCAGTCCATGGCTACAAGGCAGGGTGACATAGTGGGGCCACAGTTCATGGCGGCTGCAAACAGCAAGCCAAAACCAACGAGAGAGAGATAGACCTTTTCCTGCCATTACATCACATCCTGGCTCCACCCCTAGGCCAGTGTAGCACTCACATCTCCAATCCAAGGGCTAGACAACGAACCAATCACAAATGCATATTGCAAAGGCATGAGGCTTGGGAGCCACTGACATAAACCATGACATTCCACCCCTGGCCCCCAAAGATTCATGCACATCCTTTATACAAAAGACATTTAGTCCATTTCCAAGAGTTGCCAAAGTCCTAACATTTTCAGCATTGCTGAGAAGTCCAAGTCCCAAGTATCCTCAGATATCTATGGCAAACTCTTAACTGTAACCCCATGTACAAATGAAACAAGGTTAAACATTTCTGAAATGCAAAGGTACAAGATAAACATTACCATTCCAAAAGTTACAAACAGTGGAATACAAAGCATTGGAAACAAAGCAAGTCCAACATCCAGCAAGGCCAACATTATGTCCTATAGCTCCATGCTCAGCATTTGAAGCAATCTGGTTGCAAGTTCCAAAAGGCTTGGGTGATTCCACCCCCACAGCACTTCCAGTGATTTCCGGTCCTGCAGCTTCTCTCTTAAACCCTCTCTGCTCAGTTTTTGCAGCTTTCCTTGGATGATCCATGGTCCTGGCTTTCCCAAACTTCTAAGTTCTCCACTGCACCTTTGGCTTCACCCGTATATCTTTACATATTGCCCTCTCAGGGGCACACTGCTTGGCCTTCCAGGCCCTTTGCAATTGAGGTGGAAGCCATCTTACCCTCAGAATTTGTGCATTTTCCTTGCATCTAAAATCAGCGCCATGTGAATGCTGCCAAGGTTTGCTGCCAGTTGGAGCAGTAGCCAGGCTTTTGTCTCTCTTGGCTGTAGGGGTCAATTGCCTGGATTGCTGGGCTCTGTTTACCTGATTATAAGGAAAAGCTCCTCTATGTTGCCACCATTCTGGAACTTCATGTGGCTGCTGCCATTTTGAACCTCATGTGGCTGCCGCCATTCTGGAACCTCACGTGGCCTCTGTTGCCATTCTAGGGCATGGTGCTCTGCATCTTTCTCCTCTGAGCAAATTCTTTCACTTTTGCAGTTTTGAGGCTGAAAAGGGTGGAGACTGGCTGCTTCCTGGGATGCCCCCTGGCCATCTTTCTTCTCTCTTTGTTCTTTCTCAGCAATCAAAGTGTGGGCCCTATCTTTACAATTCAAGGTTTTACTGGAGTTTTCCTTCTGGCCAAATTCACAGCATTGTAAATTATCCTGCTGGGCTCTTTGCTCTTGATTTGCAACATAAAACTGGCTAAAAGCCCCCAACAATAGCAAAGCCACAGCCTCAACATTCCACTGCCTTGACATTTCCTTAGCCAGATTAATCAATCCATTGTTCTTAATCTCAGTCTCAGGCAAAGTGTCTCTCTGGGCATGAGCAAAATGCAGACAAACTTTCTGCCAAGCCATAACACACATCATGGGGAGTCCAACAACCAATGCAGTCCTTCTTCCCAGCAGAAACCTCCCAAGCCTGGTCTTTACCATCAGGCATTCTATCAGCTTTCTGGTCTCCTGAGCTCTGACCAGAATCTCCTCTACAGAATAGCCTAAGCTGCTCCAGCTGTATGCATCCAGGCTACATGTCTGAACCTTTCCAAACTCTGCCCACAAGCTATTTCCAAAGCTTCTTGAAAAACATGGTCAGGTATAGTCACAGCAATGACCCCACTCCTCAGTACCAAATTCTGTCTTAGTTAAAAGTTTGTGTTTGAAATCATCATTATGAATGAATTTGTCACCATCTTCAATATCTTTGCCCTTCAGATTTCTGGCCAGAACTTGAGCTTTGCCACAGGCTAATGACTTCAAAGTTCTCCTTAACTCTCCATCCTCTATTCCTGTAGCTTGCTTGATCTCTTCTAAACTGAACCTCTCTCCCTCATTAAATATTAGCAGCACCAGTGTTTGAAAAAGAGAGACCTGGAGTTCTTTTTTACTCTCTGATGGCAAATGAACTTCCATAGGCAGGTATGTTGGCCAATAACCCATTGTCAGGATATTCACAGTTAATTCAATATTCCCAGGTACATTCTGATTCTGCATATATTTTACTTGTTTGAACTGAATCATGATGTCTTTAGAAAGTTCCATGTCTTTAAACATTCCTTAAGTTTGCTGGTGAAAGCAGCTCTACATTTATAGATAAATCTAAATATGATCATAATTTTATCCAACATTTTTTCAAGTTCTCCATCTATAGCTTCTTTGTTTACAGTATGAAGTTTTGAATCTACATATTTAGCTATAAGTTCAGCAGGTTTATTTGATCTTTTGTTAATGAATGTTTCAAATGCTTCTTTCACAGAATTAATAAACTTTTCATTCTTCAGAAAGCAGATATCAATTATATTGTCAACTTTATCATTAAAATGCACCAATTCTTGAACCATAGCTTTATTCTTTTCAAGATTAATAATAGTAGTGCTTCCAAAGGTCATGATCTAGTAGGATTCATCACAGCGATGTATGGATGGTCCATTCTCACAGTTACTTATCTTCAAGCCACACTTCTCTCTCATGCTGGGCTCATGTGTCCAGGAGGGGGTGACACGTGGACCCATTGCCTTTTTCTCAGAGGTGGCTAAGTGGAGTGCTGTGCCAGGAAGTTAAAAGTGGGCTGGATGGCAAGGAGCCCTGGTAGCTGAATGGTCCCCAAAACCTCTACACTTGTGCCAGCAGAGATCTAGATTTGTCTGGTGCCTGCCTTCGGTCCATTCTGCCCAGGCCCAGGCCAGGCTGGAACTCCTTGCTCCATGATGGGAAACCATGCAGGGGTCAAGCGTGAGGAAGCAGTGCCCATGCTGGGTGGCGAGCAAGGCGCCCACGCTTCCCATCGCAGGCCGTACCCTTGAGGGTCCAGAGGGCCAAGCAGGCTCCAAGGGCAGGGCTGAGCAGCTTGGACCACAGAAGCACTGAGGGAGAGGAGGGAGCTGTGCTAAGAGGCACAGAAGTGGTGCAGAAGCTAATCCTGGTATTTTTTCTCTCTCTCTAGAATGTCCTTTAGTATTCTCTGTAGGGTTGGATTGGTGGTCACAAACTCCCCCAGTCCCTCTTTGTCATGGAAGCATCTTGTTTCTCCATTAATTTCTAGTGACAGTTTTGCAGGGTACATCAATCTGAGCTGGAGGTTATTTTCTTTCAGGGCTTGGAATACTTCAGTCCAAGCTTTTCTTGATCTGATGGTCTGTATCAAGAAGTCAGCCGTGATTCTGATGGGCTTACCTTTATAGGTAATCTGTTTCTTTTCTCTGATGGTTTTTAATATTCTGTTTTTATATTGAATTTCTGGAATCTTGATTATTATATGTCTGGGTCTAGATCTGTTTTGGTTGTAGGTGGCTGGAGTTTGGTATGCCTCACACAACCAAATGTCATTTTCTTTTCCCATGCTTGGGAAGTTTTCCTTAATTATTTCCATGAATAGCCTTTGTAATTCACCTGTATGTATTCCTGCTTCTTCATTCATGTTTCTTATTCTTAAATTGTAGATTTTCTTGTCATCTTCTAGCCTTTGTATTGTTACTGCCTGTTTCCTTGTTATTTTTAAGAGGTCTTTCCTTTTATGATCACACGCTGCCAACTTGTCTTCAAGTTTTGATAGTCTATCCTTAGTTTCTTTTAAGGACTTTTGCTAGCTTTCAATGGAGTTTTTAATTTCCTGGTAATCTCTTTGAATCTGCTTCATGTACTCTAGATTTTCTTTATATTCTTTATCGAATGTTTCTCTCCTTTTTTTGTGTTCCTCCCTTCTTTAGTCTGTATCATCCTGAGAGATGTTTCCTGAGAGAATTTCTTTTATTACTCTACTCATATCCTGCTTTACCTGATTTAGTATTTCAGTTTTGAGCTCATCTATAAAGTCCCGAAGATATCTCTTAATGTCCATTGAAGCCATGTCTGATGTTGTGTGTTTGCTGCCCTCAGGCTCCCTTCTCCTGGATCAGTGCTCTCAAGGTTCTGGGCTGGGGGTCTCCTCCTGCCTCTCTCTCCAGTCATGGCCCTGGGTTCCTCCACATGGATTACAGTGCAGGTCCCAGCCCCCTTCTCTGTTGGCCATGTTTCCTCCAAAGCAAGCTAGCGAGGGACCTCTGCCCTCTCCTGGCTGCTCTTGTCACTGAGGTGTAAGTAGCATTTGAGTATGCCTGCTCCTCCCCACCAGGCCAACCAAACTTCAGGGGCCTTCACCCAGATAGTACTTGCTAGGCACAGGAAATTGATTCGGGAGGGCTCATTGGGTCCTGGCCAGGGGCGCAACCTAGTCCAATCAAATCCCATGAATCTGCTCTTTGGAGGTTGGAACCAACTGAAGTCACTGTCACTCCCAGTTCAGGCTCCTCCTGCCCGATTCCAACATGTCACCCATTTGGTCATGCCCTTCCCATGTGGGGGCTCTCATTCCCAGCACTGATCGTGGATTAATGAAGGTCCCTTCACTGGCTCCACTCTTCATTGGGCTCACCAACCCCTGACTTCAGCACTGCAGTGCTTCCTGTGAGTGGTGGTGGGAATGAGTTTGGGTGGCTCTGTTGGCAGGCATGGATTAAAGCTGGCACAAACTTGGTGAGTCACTGTGAAAATGCTGTGTCCCATAATTTTTAGCTATTTCAGTTGTAGTCCCAAAGTATTTGATGAGCTTTTTTACGTTATAATTTCTTCCTGTGTCAAGAAGATCCATCTCCCTCTGTTTGGGTCTCTCCAGAGTGTTTTATTCTGGTGTATGAGTTATTTTCCCAGGAGGCTTTGTATTTTGTTGCTCACTGATCCACCATCTTCAAAAGCTATCTCCCGAATTTCCTCTTAGACAACATCCTACATTTTATTCTATCTGTTCTTGCTCCTCTGCATATTAGTAGATATGTACTAATTATTACTAGTCTTCTCCTGAACATTTGAGTGAAAATTTCAGTCCTAGGTACCCACTCTTAGGTGTGCCCATGTGTATTTCCCCAAACCAGAGCATTATCTCAGATGAACACACTTGAAAACTACCATTCCACCCATGTAAGTTGTTTAAATATTACCAATGTCTCAGAAATGCTCTCTTTTCTTTTCTGGTTCAGGATTCAATACAAGATCATTTATTGAATTTAACTGCCATACTGGGCTGATGTTCTGCTTTTCCTTGATAGCTTAAAAAATGACTACCATTTTTTCTATAGGATGACATCACATATTTCATACTGAAAATTTACATAAAATTTAACCAAGTTTTTCTGGTAGTGTCAGACTGGCTTTACACTATTTGTCCAATTTCCATAGTTTACTTGGGAGGTCAAGAAATTTCCAAACACAGCTTTTATTATTCAATTATCATTTGTTGTATGTTGCCAAACATATTGTTCTTGTGTTTGTTATTTGTAGATTCATGAATTTATTTATTCAGCAACTAATGATTTAGTAAATATAATAATCAGGAACAATAGAAGACCAGTCATATTACTTGCATTATTTCAAATACAATAGTCAGAGAGGTTTTTATTACTCTAATGATTGAGAAGTAAAAATTGATATGTAAAGGAGTTAATTTGCCCAAAGTTACATAGTTAGAAAACAGCAAACCTGGGCATCTTGTGCCAAAGCTGTACTCCTTTAGAGATCCTATCTACTAGGCATCAGATATATAGAAACTTAAGCATCCCATTCTCCATGACCTCATAACTTAGTGGATGACTCAGGACTGCAGATGAGCTCTGTGAGTATGTAGAACTAAGAAATAAACTTCAACTATTTTGAGTTCCTGCAGTGCCTTTCTTATATGTAGACATCTCCCATACCCTGTTAAATTAATCTATTAAAATAAATAGGGTTAAAAACATCCTTAATTACTTAATTATATCTGATTTGCAACTTAGGGGTATTTTAATTTGAATATTCAGTTCAATGACCTATATTCGAAACTGTTAATAATTTAAAAACAATTGACATTTTTACTCATGATTACAGGCTGAGCCTGCACAGGCAGAGAATTTTGACTACTAGTAAATCTGTAAAATACATTTTTAAATGAATCTTCTTGGGGGGGGCTTTTATTTCCTGTGTTAAAGTGCTACATTTAATGTATGCAATATTTATATCAATTCTTCTCATTCTTTCTATAGAGTATTACCAACTTTATAGCTCCATTTATGTGAAGCTGCTCTTTTGTCTGGTTTTTATTTTACAGAATAACTGTCCCAAAAGGGTTTGTGAATATCAGAAAATCTATTTCTTTTTCTATAGACAAAATCCCAGAGGGAAAATTGTTTGTATTATTTTGGAAATCTGACAATAAGTTCACATTCTCTTTTTAGAATTTTGATACTTAATAATATTTATTATTCATAATAAATAATTATCATCAATTGGGGAAGAGTCAACTTGACCTAATGGGGAGGGACAGTATTTGATATTAGAGAACATGGCTTAGAGGCAGTTCTGGCATTAAATAGCTGTGTGGATTTCAACAACTCACAAGTTATATAAACTGTAGCATCCTCTTTTCTATAAATAAACATATCTCTTTTATTGTAAATGGTCAGCATAATCAGATCTCTTGATACTAAGTAGTATATTTGTGTTAACAACCTACAATTTTGAAAATAGAACTTTTAATGATAATTATAAATAATAGGTATTCTAGAAAAGAAGATTCAGGATTGCACAGTGTACAATTTACTGGGGGCAATGACAGACAAAAAGCTTGGTCCTAGATGACATCAAGATCAAACTCTCAAAATTAATTTCAAATTTATCTCAAAATAAGGTAAGTAAAGTTGTACTTATTGATCAGGACAAAAGTGACTTCATCCAAGTCAGGGTATACCTAGTTTGATCTTAAGTTCATATGATGGATTTGGCCACATTCCTGGCACCAAGGTGTGATTATAGAGTTACCCTGCGGCAATCATCACAGGTGCAACTCAAGAGAGCAGCATTCATATCAAACTGAATCTAAAATTCCAGATTTTGTAACAAACACTGAAGAGCAAGTTTTGTGTAGGAAACTGTCCAGAATTTAGCCCAAACAAGGATGTGGTGGGGCACAGAGTACAAAGCCTGCATAACATAATCCTTTCATCTCCAGAATCCAGTTCATCATATCTGAGGTATGAACAGTGTTGCTGTTATGAACTGGGATGGAAGAAAAAAGGCTTCTGTAAGCATTTTACTGTAGTGAACATGGACAGGAGGATCTAGCACAGGCAATAACCTGCAAGGAGGAAATAAAGTGAGTTCTACTGACAGTCTTATTTATGAAGTAATGCATTTAAGACAATTAGCAATCACTGGAAGATACTTTGAGAGGAGCTGATGTCCTGGTGAGACAGTAGAGAAGCCTCATAAGTCTTTTACAATTGAGATAATAAAAATAGCAAATGCTTACATGGCATCCTCCATTGCCAGGCATTTACCCACTCCATGTTAGTATGTAGGTACTATTCTTGTTTCTGTTGTACAAATGAGGCTCAGCGAGGTTGAAATGGGATATAAAAGGTGATTCCAGTATCTATACTTCTAACTACCAAGATATAACAAGTGAGATTTATGAATCCTCATGAGGTACTCATGACTCTAAATATTACTTATCGATATAACATTCATTGATAGACTCAATGTAGATGTTGAGCTAAGCCTGTCAAAAAATTCTATGCACTAAATTTTTATTCTTAAAAACTTAAAAATTGTGGCATTACTCTTCAGAATCTGTATTTAATTGTTTAGGGATTCAACCAAGGTGTTAAAATATTCTGATTGCTTTTCAAAACTCCCCAGGTGATCTCATTGTGCAGTTAATGTTAGCAAATACTTCCTTAATATTTTTCTTTTTACTGTAAACATTCCTTGGGTAAAAAATGTGGTTTTCAAAATTTGGGTCTGCTCAACATAGCAAAGAAATGCAATCCATGAAACAGATTCAACCAAACATCTAGGAAGTTAAAAATTCCATTGAAAATACTACAAAATAAAATGAAAAAAAGTAAATACATGATATCAGGCCTAGAAGAGAGGGTTAAAATTAGTAATCATGAAAAGAAAGATCTCTTAAAAATAGCAAGGAAAAACAAAAACTGCAAGATGAAGCAAGAGGGAACAACATAAAATTGATTAGAGTCAAAGGAAAAGCAACAATTAGCACAAATGACACACAGTCCCAATCAAATATCATGAGCACACCTCACAGAACTAGAGAAAACATTCCCAAAACTCATTTGGAATCAGAAGACACTGAGAATACCAAAGGAGATTCTGAGCAACAAGGGCAAGGCGGGACCATCAATTCCTGACTTGAAATTATACTATAGAATTACTGTGATTAAAAACAGCATTGTTCTGGCAATAAACAGACCTGAGGATCAATGCAACTGATTAGAAGGTGTAGAAACAACTCCAGACACACTTAGCTACCTTATCTTTGACAAAGATACCAAACACATTCAGTAGAAGAACAATAACCTCTTTAATAAATGGTGCTAGAAAAAACTGGCTTTCACCTGCCAAAAACTAAAACTAGACCCATACACTAGACAAAAATAAAAACAGATCAAAGATCTAAATATTACAACAGAAATACTAAATCTGCTAGAAGAGAGGATAGAACCATTGAAGATATAAGTGTAGGCAAAGACTTCATGAACAAAACTCCAATGGCACAGGAAATACTACAAAACTCAGAACCAATAAATGGGATCTTATCTTTTTGAAAAGTTTTTGCATAGCAAGAAATATCACCAACAGAGTGAAAAGATAATGCAAAAAGTGGGAAAAAAAATCTCAGCCAGCTGTTCTTCAGACAAGGGACTCATATTTAGAATGTATAAAGAAGTGAAAAAAAAAATCAGACTTTCCCAGATTTAAAGACCCAGTCCATAAATGGACATCTGAAATAAATAAACACTTCTCAGAAGAAGTCCAAATGGCAAAGCAATATATGAAACAGTGTTCAACACACTGATCATTTGAGAAATGTAAATTAAAATAACACTCGGATTCTATCTCATTCCAGAAAGAATGACTATTATGCAGAAATCAACCAATAACAAATGCTGATGGGGTTGTGGGGGAAAAAAATCCTTCTTCACTGTTGGTGGGAGTGTAGACTGGTGCAACCATTGTGGCAATCAGTGTGGATATTCCTCAAAAAAATTGGAATAGAAGTTCCATTTGACCCAGCTAGTCTCCTTCTTGGTATGTTCCCTCCAAAATTCAAAACAGCAATATATGTCCACCCATGTTTATAGCAGTACAATTTGTAATAGTTAAATATTGGAAACAACCTAAATGCCTATCAATGATGAGTGGATAAAAAAGATTTTTTTAGTACAATGGGATATTATTCAGCCATAAAGATGGATAAGTTCTAGAAATTTATAGCTAAATGGATAGACCTTGAGATCATGCTCTTAAGTGAAATAAATCAGACAAACGTGTAATTATAGCATTACTTCTCTGATGTGAAAGACTGGAAGTGTAAATAAGAACCAAAATATACAATACATATTGTGAAATAGGAAGAAATTTTTCAAAAGAAAGGGAATTGTGGCGGTGAAGAAGAAAGGGAAAGGGAAAATGAGAAAAAAGGATACAATGGAAACAAAATAAGGAGAGTGCCCCACTGGGCCTGCCTGCCACTGGGAACATTGCAGAAGCCCACCTCAGGCATAGGCTGAATGGGACCTCCCCTGTGAGGCTCACCCTGCCACCAGGAACATAGAAAGCTTGAACTACAGTGGATTGCTATGCTAGCTGGATGAGAGACTCAGGAACCCCTCACCCAAAGAGAAGACCTCAGCAGGCTCCAGTGCAGTGAGTTCACCCCTAAAATAAAATTCTGCAGTGGGCAAATAGGAGCAGAAGTTATCCAACTGTAAGACCTTGGCAAATCTGGCAAGAGAGTGGGTGATCCCCCCACCACAGAGAACATCAGACAGGTTGAAGAGTGTGCCAACAAGGCCCCCAAAATTTAGATAAAATTAAAAGAGGTTATGAGACTCCCAGTGACACAGTAGGGCCTCAGCTGACACAAACACTATATATAGCCGGGGAGCTCTGGTGACCTGCAACAAGCTGAAGATAAAACAACAGCAGGAACTAAGAGTTGTCCTACATCAATACTTTTAGACTAATTAGCCCAGAAAGAATATAGGACTCACCCAACAGGCCCTGTAGGAGGAATTTAGGTGACTGGATCTCCTCTTCATGTGGTACTCAGTAATTTGACAAAAATCAACCACACAGTAGGACCCTAAAACTCACACTAAGGATAGAAAGACCAGATATTTACCAAAAAGGTGAAAATGACTAAATGAAAGGGCAAAATGCAATCTCAAACATCTAATCCATCAAGTACAGGTAACAATGAAGTAGAGGACCTTAAAAGTCATACACCAGAAATCTCTGAGAAGATAGCAAATGAAGTAAAGAAACAAATCCACGAGGCTATAGAAGAAATCAATATAGAAATAATGTCTTATGTAAAGACAGAAATAGCAACCTTAGTAAATGAGTTGCTGAACACAGCTAGAGAAGAAATAGATAAAAAAAATACAGGAGCAGGGGAAATTGATTGAAACTTTGAATGAACAATGCAGAAAACAAGCAGAATCCATAAAACAAATTCAAAGAGTTATCCAAGAAACAAAAAAATTGTATTGAAAGCTGGCAAAACCATTTAAATGAAGCTGAGGATAGAATTTCAGTCCTTGAGGACAGGATCACAGATAGCAATTATGAAAGGGTAGAACTTATAAAAACAACAAAGAAGCATGAAATGACAATCCAGCAGCTTCAAGATGATGCCAGGAGAAACAATGTAAGATTAATAGGTATCAGTGAAGAGGCAGGAGACAACGCAAAGGACATAACTAAGCTCTTCGCAGAAGTAATTACAGAAAATTTCCCAAACATGGGGAAAAAATCTAATAGACAAATAAGTGAGGCATATAGAATGCCAAACAGTCATAACCAACATAAATCTGCACCCAGACATATAATAATTAAGATCTTAGACATACAGCATAAAAATAGAATATTAAAAGCTGTTAGAGAAAAGACACAACTCACCTATCAAGGAAAACCCATTAGAATCACAGCACACTTCTGAGCACAGACCTTCAGGTTAAGATGAGTTGGAGTAAGTATTTCAAGCTCTAAAAGAAAGCAACTTTAAACCCAGACTGATGTACCCAGCAAAACTGTCTTTCACATTTAATGGAGAAATAAGATACTTTAATGACAAAGAACAACTGAAGAAATTCACATCCACCAAACCAACCTTAGAAAGTGTGCTGAAAGACATGCTAGATAGAGATAAAAATGACCACAATCTCCAGAACAACAACAGAAGGAAACCACCAGGTTGGACAAAAAATTAAACAAGGGAGAAAAGCAGGAAACCAACAATAGGAACACAACATGGCAAAGTCAAGCCAGTACATATCAGTGATATCCAAAAATGTAAATGGCCTCAACTCACCTATCAAAAGAAACAGGTTGTTGGAATGGATCAAGAAACAGGATACCACAATATGTTATATATAAGAAACACATCTGACTCAAAAAGAAACTCATGGATTAAAAGTCAAAGGATGGAAAACAGTATTTCTTGCAACAGGAACCTAGAAAAAAGCATGGTTAACTATTTTGCTTGCAGACAAAGTGAACTTCAAACCTAAAATGATTAAAAGAGATAAAGAAGGCCACTACATACTTATTAGTGGAAAACTACAAGAGGAAGAACTAATAATTATAAATATATATGCACCAAATACAGGAGCACCCAACTAGACAAGACAAATACTAATGGACATGAAAAAGCAAATACACAAGAACACAATTGTAGCAGGAGACTTTAACACCCCACTGTCACAAACAGATAGGTCAACTAGACAAAAAGTCAGCAAAGAAATAACAGAACTGAATCATACCTGTGAGCGAATGGACTTATTGGATGTTTCAAGAGTGTTCCACCCAAACACATCAGAATATACATTCTGCTCAGCTGCACATGGGTCATTCTCCAAAATAGAACATATATTAACCCATAAAGCATTCTTAATTAAATGCAAAGGGAGTGAAAGTGTCCCATGCTTAATATCTGATCATAGCGCGTTAAAGTTGGAAAGCAATGGCAAAACCCCCTGCAAAACCTGCATAAATACATGGAAATTAAAAAACAACTTTCTGAATAACCAGTCGGTTAAAGATGAAATTAAAAAGGAAATAAAACAATATCTACAATACAATGAAAATGCACATACAACATACCATAACCTATGGGATGCAATGAAAGTAGTCCTAAGAGGGAAATATATAGCAATAAATAGTCACATTAAGAAAATGGAATGAACACAAATAAATAGCGTAATGCTACATATCAAGGTTCTAGAAAAGGAAGAGCAAGTCAAACTCAAAGCTCATAGAAGAGAGGAAATAGTAAAGATTAGAGCAGAAACTAATGCATTTGAAACTAAAAAAAACCACAAAGAATTAATGAATCAAAAAGCTGGTTTTTTGAGAATAAACAAAATTGATAAACCCCTAGTGAACCTTATAAAAAAAAAGAAAGAAAAAACCTCAAATCCACGCTATAAGGACTGAAAAAGAAGGAAATTACTACAGACTCCATGGAAATTAAAAAGATCATGATCTCCTACTTTGAAAATCTCTACTCAGATAGGGTGGAAAACACAGAGGAAATGGACAGATTTCTAGGAACACGTGAACTACCAAAGCTCAACCAAGAAGATATAGCAATTTTGAATAACCCAATATCACCTACTGAAATCAAAAATGTAATTAAAAACTTAGCAACAAAGAAAAGTCCAGGTCCTGACGGTTTCATAGCTGAATTCTATAAAAAATTTAGAGAATATTTAATGCCAATACTCCTTAAACTCTTCAATGAAATTGAAAGAGAAGCAGTCCTCCCTAACTCATTCTTGGAGGCAAGTATGACTCTGATACCAAAACCAGAGAAAGACCCAACCAAAAAGAACTATAGACCTGTCTCACTAATGAACACTAATGCAAAGATTCTCAATAAAATATTGGCAAATAGAATGCAGCAAATCACTAAGAAGATTATATACCACGAACAAGTGGGATTTATTCCAGGAATGCAGGATTCCAGGATGGTCCAACATATGCAAATCAATAAATGTAATACACCATATCAACAAAACCAAAAATAAAAATCACATGATCATCTCAATAGATGCAGAAAAAGCTTTTGATAAAGTTAAACACATATTCATGATAAAAACCCTACAGAAACTTGGAATAGAAGGTATGTGGCTCAATCTCATAGAGGCCATCTATGACAAACCAACAGCCAATATTATACTAAACGAACAAAAACTGAAAGCCTTCACTCTAAAATCAGGAACAAGACAAGAATGTCCTCTATCACCACTCCTATTCAATGTAATTCCGGAATTATTAACCAGAACAATCAGAAAAGAGGGAGAAATAAAAGGCATAAAAATAGTAAAGAAGAAGTTAAATTATCATTATTTGCAGATGACATGATACTCTACAAAGAAGACCCAAAAACTCCATTAAAAGACTACTAGAGGTAATAAACAAATTCAGCAGCATAGCTGGATACAAAGTCAACACTCAAAAATCAATAGCATGTCTGTACACAAACAAAACCTCACCGAGAGAGAAATTATGGAAATATCGCCTTTCATAATAGCATTTAAAAAAACGGAAATACCTAGGAATCAACCTAACCAAGACTGTAAAAGACCTATATGCTGAAAATTATACTACTCTACAAAGGAGATTGAAGAGGATATTAGAAAATGGAAGGATACTCCTTGCTCTTGGCTAGGAAGAACCAACATTGTGAGAATGGCCATACTCCCAAAACTGTTATGCAGATTTAATGCAATCTCAATCAAAATACCATTAACATATGTCACAGATCTAGAGAAAAGATTCCTAAAATTCATTTGTTAACAGAATAAACCTAGGATAGCAAAGGAGATTCTGGGCAACAAAGGCAAGACAGGAGGCATCTCAATTCCTGATGTGAAACTATACTACAAAGCCACAGTTATAAAATCAGCATGGTACTGGAAAAGAAATTGACCTGAGGATCAATGGAACAGATTAGAAGATGCAAGCACTACTACAAAGAAACTCAGCCACCTGATATTTCACAAAGGGGTTAAACATATTCACTGGAAAAAAGATAGCCTCTTTAATAAATAGTGTTGGAAAAATTGGCTTTCCACATGCCAAAGACTGAGATTAGACCCATGCCTATCACCATATACTAAACTAAAATCAAAATGGATCAAGATTCTAAGTATTAAGACAGATACACTAAATCTGCTGGAAGACAAAGTAGGTAAAAATCTTGGAGACATAGGGGTAGGAAGAAAATTCATGAACAAAATGCAAACCACAAGGGAAACACTTGAAAGAATAAACAACTTGGATCTCATATTACTAAAAAGTTTTTGTTTTTCAAAAGAAATCACCAACAAAGTGAAAAGAATATCTGCAGAATGGGAAATAATTTTAGCAAACAATCCCTCACACAAAGGACTTATATCCAGAACATATAAAGAACTGAAAAACATCAAGCCCCCCAAATTCAAAGACCCTCTCCAAAAATGGGCATCAGAGATGAATACACAATTTTCAGATGAAGATATACAAATGGCAAATAAATATATGAAGAAATGTTCGCCATCACTGGTCATTCATGAAAAGCAAATTAAAACAGCATTGAGATTTCATTTTACCCCAGAAAGAATAGCTGCCATCAAGAAAACAACTGATAACAAATGTTGGCAAGGCTATGGTGGAAAAATGAACACTTCTCCACTGTTGGTGAGAGTTCAGACTGGTGAAACCACTGTGGAAATCAGTATGGAGATTCCTCAAAAAACTAGGATTGGAAGTTCCATTCAACCCAGCTATTTCCCGCCCTGGGTATTTTCCCAGAAAACCTGAAAAGGTTATATCACAGTGATATATGTGCCCCCATGTTCATAGCAGCACAGTTTGTGATAGCTAAATCTTGAGAACAACAAAAATGCCCATCAACCGCAGAGTGGATGAAAAAAATGTGGTATTTTTATACAATGGAATACTACTCAGTTATAAAAACAGATGATCTTGAGGTCTTTATTGGTAAATGAAGGCAACTTGAGAATGTCCTGATTAGTGAAATAAACAAGATTCACATTAGTAAATATCACATTGTTTCTCTAGTATAAAAAATAATAAGGGACAGAATAATGGTATCCAAAAAGTATAATAGATACAAAAGTATAATAGATATAAAAGTATAATAAATATAATAGATATTGTAAAAGTGAAAGGGAAGTGCTCTACAGGATATAACAGTATGTGTAGTGTGTAAAATAGATGATCATATTACTGAGCTCTTTTTAGATCATGGAACAGAAGAGTTTGTACTGTCTATGTTTGAGTGTCTAGCCACTTTTTATGTTTTGACTTTGTAACTTTAACAACTATTGTTAAGTTAACAATATGTAATGTATCAACTAGTGATTTTATGATGTTAATTTTGTTGAACTCTGTATTCTACTTTTTATTCTTTTTTTTTCTATTTTGTCTTTTTAATTTTCTTTTCTTTTTCTCTTAAAATGAAAATAAGGAGAGTAAGAGGGATTGAAAGAAGAGAAGGGAAAGGGTAAATAAAAGAAGAACTAAGATATATCATGTACAGGTACATGTTCCCTATGATGAATGTAATCATTATTTGTATCTAAATCATACCAGTATACTTACTAAAAAATGTTTGGGTCAGTAACTGGCAGCATCAGCAGTCTCTGGATACTTGGTATATATACAAATTCTGTGGCCCCCATGTAGATGTCTCAAATTGAAACTTTGGAATGGAGCCCACACAGCTATCACACACTTTAACAAAGCTCTAACCTAATTTTGTTCCATGGTAAAGTTTGAGAACTACAGATTTTGGGCACTTACCACAGTTTATTTATACATAAGTAATTTCTATATCTAGGTCACTTATGTTAATTATTAGATTGCTTAAGTTGTTATTTCCCCCATTAGAAAGCCAGTGTTGATGTGTTTACCTCTTATATTTACTCTTTTCTTTTACCTCTCCAATTTGCCATATTATTAGATAAGACCTTGTTTGGGTTTTTGGAAGGTCATATTTATGCATTTAGTTTAGATGGGTTTAGATGAATTTAGATAGTAAAAATTATTCTGCATTTTTTCTCAGTGAAACTCAAATGGAAATGCTGAACAATTTATCATCTATCAATTTGCCTTGATTGTATGAACAGGAAATAGAAGAAAATAGTAGATTTGATTAAAAAGCTCTATTTCCATGGATTAAGTAGAGAGTTAAAAAGTGGTATATAAAATTGAGTCTATTACTTTTCTGATTTTTTTTTTTTGTGAATCGTAGTAATTGTTGAAGTTAGGGAAGTACATTCTTGGAAAGCCAGCGGGCTGTTTAGACAAGGTCAGAATCATTATTTGATAAGATCATCACGTTTTGGGTCTGATTCGCGGCTCTGCAGGCTCAGAAATTAATTTTTCAAGCTTGCCCTAAGGTAACATCCTCTGGGCATTTTTACCAAACCAAATTCCTAAGAGACCAGTATATCATCTAGAGTTTTAACTTGTTAATTCACCATTTTAAATATTGAATTTTCGGGTAAAGCAGAATGTTTGTCTTGGTGTGAGTGAGTTCATTGTCTTCAGCAAAATTACGAAAAAGACCAAGTATAATCAGATGATTGCATGGTGAACATAGAGCTAGGTAATGAACTGGGTGAGCACTTGTCTTCTCCACCCGCCTTCACTTAGGATGTGTTTGTAAAGTGACTGGGTGTTTATTTTTGGGATCAGGGCATGCACTCCTCTGGGTCATCCCGAATGTTCTGTCTCTGTCAGTCTGTCTCTGTCTCTCAATATCCTTTACTGTCATTTTACTGTCATTCCTCCTGATCATTCCTGAATGTGTGTATATATATATATATATATATATATATATATATATATATATATATGTATATGTATATATATATTCTCTGTAATGGAAATAATGTAGTTCATTTGATTTTGTATTCTAGTGTTCTTGTTTTGATAACATTAATCCTAATTCTAATTAATGCAATCTGAACATTACCAGACCCCACAGACAACAATTCATGGAGTGTTCTTCATGGCCAATAATTTAATTTATTTTTTGTTTTATAGAAAACCATTCAAGGTCATTGCATATTGCATAATGATTTTCCATGTTTTCATTTTATTTTCAAAGTAAATCTTGGATGCTACATATGTGATTGTAGGAGTAGAAGTGAATGAGATGTTTGGCTGTCATTCTGCTGTAATTGATCAAATTTGGCAAACCACTATTTGTAAGAAAATGCATTGTAATATTAATAAAAAAACCTCTTCCACATGTAGAACAGTACTTTGGCTATTAGACTTTTTATTTTACATTTATAGAAGGAACACTTTTAGGTTTTCTTTGACACAGATTTTTAAAAACACTATATTACTTCTGTCTGTCCATAAAAAATAAAATAGGAAACATAATTACTTAAAGTTTTCTTAAATACAGTTCTATACTTCTGAATCATTTTTAAATTTAGAATCACCAACAGATGTGTTTTCAACATAATACCAGCACCAGTGCCATCAAAAGAAAGAATGAATTTAAAAAAGTACCCCATTGATAATCACTTTACAAGTTTCATTATGGTCCATTCCTGTTTGACTACTCATAATTATGCTTTATTTACTTCCTTAAATCATAGGTAGCTGGGAGATAAAAACTTTCCTTCAAAGACAGCAGAAAGTTCTGGCTAAAGGAGTTCTATATAATATTTGAACGTGTTATTAGCCTCTCAGCCTCTCAGTGGTTTGAAATTTTTCCTGTTTATTTGGAGTTGATTAGCAATTTATCTCATCTTTAGTAACCTCACTTGGAATGGAGAGATAATTCATTAACACTTTGTAACCTTGACATGACTTACATTACAGAAGATTATTTGAAATGCAGCATCTCTGGCTCCACCCCAGACTACTAAATCAGACTCTGCATAATTAAACAAAATGCTAAGGTGATTCAAATTAGAGAACCATTATCTTGCATCTCTGCTTGTGTGTGTGTGTGTGCGTGCACATGTGTATGTGTGTCTGTGTGTGTGTGTGTCAGAGAGAGAGAGAGAGAGAGAGAGAGAGAGAGAGAGAGAGAGAGAGAGAGAGAGAGACTGGGTACTGAATCCAGGTTAGGGCTGAACTTGGGATTCTTCTGCCTCCTCCTTTTAAAATTACTGTCATGTTCTTCACTGTGCCTCTTCAGGAAAATTTAGATATATTGTTATTTCTCCAACAATGCTTATTTGATGATTTCTCTCACCCCACTATTTTTCCATATTTCTGCCTAGGTACTAATAATATTAATGAAAAATCATAGCTGACTTTTTAAAAGACATTTTAAATAATCACTCCTATTATCAATTATGAACATAATTTAACTGAAACAATAGAATATGAAACATTTGAGCATATTAGTCACAATCCCTCTTATTAATAACTGTAAAGTGCAATATAAAATTGTGAGATACAAAATTGTCAACAAAATATATATGCTCTACAATTAATGAAGTGTATGACAATAATTTTCTTGCTTTTTGCTACTATTTGCGGCTTCACTCTTCTCTTCCAAAACAGGAGATGGCAAGGACATTGCGATTATATTTCTGGCTAAATGCATTAGGGGATGAGGGCTCTTGGAATCTACAGTCAGGAATAGTGAACAGGGCAGGGAGAAGATTGCACAGTTGTGGTCCAAGTATCTCAGGACCAATGATTCCATTTGGTAAACATATTTATTTCTTTTAGTGTTAGTCCTTGACAGCAAATGCAACTTCCTGTACTCTTGTCATAAGAGTTCTTACTTCTTCGTAATCTATGTAGCTGTCTATGTGGCTTTCTTTCAGATATTTGGATTGCTCCAATTTCAGTTAGACACAGTCAGTAGCTAGACTCATAGAGTGGCTCAAAGTGTAAGGATGGAGGTAAAAATCTTATCAAATTTGTCTGGCTGGAGTAAAATAAGGATATGTATTCAGTCTCATCCAGAATTATTGGATTGCACGTGCCAGATTTTTTTCTTGGTAAATTCTCAAGTGGTTCATGGTTGTTATATAGGCAAGGCATTAAAAAGTTACATTACAGAGTCCATCTTTATCCATATGAAAGTGTATGTCCTAAATTTCTCATATTTAATTTCATGCAGTCATTTTCTTCTGTGTTCCAAAATGCTTTGTTCAATGAAATTCTGCAGTATTTCTGAGCAAACTTGACCTGTAGGTTATGAATTGATGGAAGATGTATTGTTTTGAAATTTAATTTGTCTTTATGAATCTTTAGGGTAATATTCATGCTGAAAGGCAACTCATGTAATATGTACTAGGTTTAATTTTTAATTTTTATAAACCAAATGTATACTCCTTTATAATTTATTTTTATCTTCAGACATTTTTATATTTAAATTAAGCAATCACTGAGAGAAGCAGTGGAGAAAAACATATCCATTTTGTAGAGAGGGTCCTATAAGCTTAGAGTTCTTACACATCAAAGAAAAATAATCTCTTTCTTTCTTTTTGTATACAGTAAATATAAAACTAGCTGTGTGCACTTATCTTTAGTAATCCATAGCTTTTGGGACACTTAAATGTGTCATAATATCAAAGAGATGGATTCTTTAAACCTCCCCACTCTGTCTTCTACATTTCCTTCACCCTTCGTTATCATGCATTGATACTGAGACTCTTGTTCTTTTTCCAAGAAATTTAAAACTTGCCACTATAAAAATAACATTGTCTAGTTTCAAATAGAACTTGAATGCCAAATACTTTTGAGGGCAGAACTAGAGTAGTTTAAAATAAAAAAACACCAGAAAACAACAAAAAAATCAAATGATATTATAAATTTGTAAATACCAAGATGCGGGGAGGTTAATGTTTTATGCCATTTGATTAGGCTAAAGGATATGTAGTAATACTAATAAAACAGCTAATGAAGTGTTTTTTTCTGGATGTAATGTAAGGGTGTTTCTTAAAGAGATTAGCATTTGAGTCATTAGCTTGAGTGAAGAATATTCACTCTCACCATTCAGGTGATCATCAGATCTGTTGAGGTCCTGGAAAGAACAAAAAAGGTGAAGGAATAGTGAATTTGCTCTCTCTGCTTAAACTGAGACAACCACTTTTTCCTACTCTTGGGCTTTAGCAGTCTTGGTTCATAGCCTTGAGACTGGGATTGGGATTTACAGTAGCTACTCTTTGGTTTGTGAGCATTTGGATTTGCAACAAGTAATATTATCTCCTTTTTTGGGTCCCCAGCTTGCAAGTGTCAGGTTGAGGACTTAATGAATGCATGAACCAGTTGTAACTATTAATCATGATATGTCAATTTGACTGGATTAAGAAATGTCTCACAGATTAGTAAATTACACTTCTGAATACATATGGGTGGGCCATATAAGTGTGATTTTGGAGTCTATACCTAGCTTTTCACTCTTTATTCTCTGGAATTATTCACTTGCTGTCCTTCCCAGATACATCTTTGCTGTACTATACCCTTATATCATGATGTTTCTGCTTTTGAGTCAGCCAAACATGGATCAAATCCTCTAAATCTGTAAAACAAATAATAGTATTCTGTTTTAAATTGAGGGTGTCAGGTGGTTTGTCAAGCATTAGAAAAGTTGACTAATAAAGAAAATTGGTATCCAAGAAGTGGGGCCATTGCTGAGGATGTACCTTACTATGTGGTTTAAATGGCTTTGGAACTGGTTAGTAGTAGAAGATTGAAAAGCCCTGGAGATATAGGTGAGAAAAGCCTTAGCATGCTGTAGATAAAGCTTGACAGATGATTCTGTTCGGCAATCAAAATACCAGAATGCTTATAGTAATGAGGAAATAAATGACCAGATTCTGTTGGTTTTAATTGGGAACAATGACTTCGTTGGCAATTTGACTAGAGGTCATGTAGTCATATATATTGCACTCTGCCAAAAAAAGTCTACATTTTGTCTATTTCCTGAAGCTTTATCAGAGCCTAAGATTTAAGGTTTTGGATTAATTTATTTGCCAGAGGAAATATCAATGCAATCCAATGTCTAGACTGTATGAAGCATGGGTACTGTTGTCAGCTTTTATCCAGATTTATAATGAGAATTGGGGACAAAAAGTAGAGCAGAAAACTTTGAAAAATTTAAATTTTGGCCCAAAAGGAACCATGTGTAAATTTGAAACCAAAAGATGCATGATTTCTGAAGAGATTAGCACCACTAAAAAAATCCAAGTACTTATTCCCAAAAACTTAACACAGGGATTAGAAGAAATATGGCTTGAGAGCATCTCAGAAATCATCAAGAACCCATTCAATGAAAGCTTATATGTAAAAAAAAATTGTCAGATTTTATTTGAGAAGTGAGTTGCTGCACATCCTAGAGGATTAGTTCTCCAAAACATTTTATTGTGCTAAACCATCCAGACACTGAGAGATCACTGCAGCTAGTGTCCAAAGGCGCCTGGCTACTGCTCTTGTTGATGACAGCAGAAATTGACATCATCCATATTATGCTGGCTTTACCAGAATGCAGAATATAAGAATTGTGGGGTCAAAGAGGTTTCCATTCAGATTTCAAAAGAGGTCTGGGGAAACCAGGCAAGGAAATCTTGAGAGGGAAGTGAGGAAAGCAATGGGAATGAAGCCAATGGTGCTGTGAAAATGCTTAGTAGTTGGAGATACCAGGATTGTGGAACATCTGATGAGGAAAGTTGAAGACCATGAATAGAGGGCCAAGAAACAGGTTATACAGTCTGAAATCAGCAGATCATAGGATTGGGGTTGTTTAAGCCCTGTGAAACTCAAATTTTACCACCATGTGTCCTGGATGCCAGATATGGAATTATATGACTTAATGTTTGCTCTGCTAGATTTTGGTCTTATTTTGATCTAATTCTATTCTGTCTCTTATTAATTCCTTTTGGAATGAAACATTTACCTAGTTCCATTGTATCTTGAGCATATATAACTTGGTTTTGATGATTTTTAGGGATTCACAGCTAAGAGCTTGCCTTGAGTTTCAGAAGAAACTTTGCCTTCTACCTTTGAGCAATGCTGGGACTGCTGAGGATTTGGGGAAAGGATTACTGTGTTTCAATTGTATGGAGGATACTTGTACTGTGTTATGCAGAATAATGACCTTGTGTTTTTTAGAGATTAAATATGGTTAAGGAGATATGTTTGGGTGTCAAGTTGACAAGGAGTTGGATGAGCCAGTCTAGCTGGACCATCAACTTTATTAGTTTGGGAGCAGTCTTGGGATTAGCAAAGCACACTTCTGAGGGTGTCTGGGTGGGTCATGGAGGCATGACATTTGGGTCTGTATCTGGTACCTGGTCCTTTGCTGTCTAGTTCTGCTTTCCTACTCTTTTCCCTGGCAGCCATGAAAATGGTTTTGCCCTGCCACACCCTTGTTTCTGCCTTGGAGTCAGCAACCTGTGGGCTGAATTCTGTGAATATGTGAGCCAAATTAAACATCTCCTCCTTTATGTACAGTGATCAGGTAGTTTTGTCTTACAACAGGACAGCAGACTAAAGCTGTCTAATTATTCATAATAATACAACCATACATACAGTATTGTTTTTTTTTTTTTTTTGTCTCTGGAGAACTCTAAGATTGATTGCATGTGAATATGTTGAATTCAGACAGACTTGGATTAAATTTATGTTCTCTGTTCTGACCATGACAAGTGCCTTCAGTTTCTTCATCTAGAGAATAAAAAAAGTATTGCTGTTATGACTGCATAGATTTTTTGGCAAGTTTAGTGCTTCAGTATCTGTGTCAAAATAAATATTTAGTGAATGTCAATGATAATTCACAGAATCTGGTCTTCAGCATCTGGAGTAAAAGGCTTGCCATATAATAGAGATGAAATATTTCTTAAATAACTGAATTGTGTCAGAAAAATTAACTTGAGAAAACATATAGAGATATATGTAGGATAAGCTAGGGAAATCACAACAAAATTTTGTGTGACTTTCCACAGGAGAAGAGTGATGGGTTTGATCCAATGAGTCTGGTATACAAGGAGATAATCAGGGCATAAAACAGTGGAGTAAGAAGCAGATAGATATGAATCTCAGAATATTTTAAAAAATTATGATTGTTTTAACATAGGACATGGGAAAAGTTGTATGAAAATGACTCTAATTTTCATAGGAGAAAATCCCAAATGAGGAGTTATTGCAATTTTTTAGATACTACAAATTTAATATCTCATTGGGCAGTTTATCTAACATTAAAGGATGGTACAGAAGCTGATATTGGAGCCAGAAATCTTATTTCTTATTGACTCATCTACTTAATCTCTGTGTTAATTTAGGAAAGTATACTTCTTTAAGCTTCATGTTCTTAATTTCTAAAGTAAGTATTGTAATTGTTATGAACTGAATGTTTTCCTCCCCCAATATTCATATGTTGAATATGCCCATTGCTGTGTCTTTGATGTAGGACCTCTGGAAGATAAATAGGTAAATTAGGATAGCGTTTTCATGGTTGGAAGTAGATCCCTACACAGAGGTTAGATATCTAGCTTGTTTATTTTCTGTCAAGTGACCTAATAAGCAGGCAACCTAAATGGGAAGTCTTTCAATAGGACTCTTCACTCTGACCACATTGAAACTTGGACTTCCAACACTCTGGACCTTTGTGAAATGTTATACCTGGTTTTCATAAGCCACCCATTTACTGGTACTTTGTAGTAGCCCAAATTAAGATAATAAAATTATAATTTTAAATTATATAATTTATAATATTTGTTTTTTATTTTTTATTTATGAAAAATAAAATTAAACAACAAAATAATAAGAGAATAATAATGAATGAAATGCTGTCCAGAATTATTTTTCTTCCTTGGTTTTGAACCAGAGATTGAAATAATATTAGTCAAAGTAAAGATTTCAGAATATATAGAGATAATTGATTTGACAATAGGAATTGCTAGGAAAAAATATAGTTATATTTGTATAAAGAGGTAAATACAGAGACTAAATGGAGGAGAGACAAGCATAGTAGGAGCTTGTAAACTTTCTTTTGCTACTGAAGTTCCTGATACCTAGAACAGTGCTCTTGTTACTACAGGCTGAGTGAAAATGTTTCATCAGTCTATCTACTTTTTTTTTCTCCTGTTTTTGATTATTGAGCTTCTTATGAGTCCTTATTGAGTGTTTGGAATAGATTAAGGGGTTGATAAATTTGATGTGTGCTCAGAAGATGATTGATAAACAACAACAGGGAAAAAAGGAAACTGATGAAATATTTTCACCTATTCTCTACTTTGTTTTGTTTTATCTTATAATACTGATATCTGACTGTTCTTTATGAGAAATATTAAGGCCATATTTTGAATAATCTCAGACACTGACTGGCTCATTCTTTGCCAAAATCTACATGAAAAATCTACATGAAAATACACTACGCCATTTTCCTTCTTGTAAAAAATAGCTATAACCACATTAGAAAGATGCTGCTGCTGGTGATATATAGCCTTAAAAATTTACTCAGAAAATAAGAAAGATTAAAAGCAAGTGAACCAAGTGTTCTGCTTACAAAATTAGAAATAGACTATTGAGTAAATCCAAAAAAACAAGCAAGAAAGTTACAATAAAGGGGAGAGTGCTGTAACACCAACAGAACAACACTAACAAAAACAATAGAAAAGGTTAAAATGCAAATGAATCTTTCAAATGATTAATGAGATATAGAGACCTCTGGCAAGATTGATAAAGGAGAAAAAACAGGCAAATAAAAAAGTACAGAATAAAAAAAGGAAAAATTGTAACTACAATATAGTTTAAAATAAAACATTAACAAAATATATTTTAATCAATTTAGACACAATATTAAACCTGCATACATAATTTCATGCATATTTTTAAAAAGATCATAAAATTGAAGGGAATAGAAAACTGCACAGATTAATAAAAATATAAATAAATAGAAGATCAAAGATTCTCTCTTTGGAAACTCCTTGTTCAAAATTCTTGCAAAGTTCCAACAAACTACTATTCCAAACTTATAAAATTCTTCTAGAAATGAAAAACTAGCAAAGTCTGCCAATTTATTTCATGTATCTAGATTAAGCTTGACTTTAGGTAAAAATAGCCCAAGAAACTGTTCTCGTTTACAAACACATATGAAAAATCCTTAATAATATATTAGTCAGCTGAGTTTAAGAGCATCAGAAATAATACTTGTGAAAAATTTATCTAGTGTATTTTTATATTAATATTACTCATGAAAAATTATTTATCCAGTGTATTTTTATATTAAAGACATGAAAATCAAATTTCTCTGTTAATTGATTAAGGGTTTAAAAGTCATAGTACTCCTAACTACAAAAGCATAATGCAAAACTCTTAACTGAAAAAATATAATGAAAATTGTATTTCTTACTATAGCCCTGGGATACAAGCAGTTTCTTTCTTTTGAAATGTATGCTAGATTTTATCAGCAATCATGCTTAGCATAAAAACAGGCATATTATCTTTAAGATAAAGAATAAAACAAGAATTATCACTATTATTGTTACTGTTTTGGGCAAAACTAGATGTTCTGAAAAATACCATAGAGAAAGGAAGAAAGGAAGGAAGGAAGAAAGAAGAAAGAAAAAGAAAGAAAGAAAGAAAGAAAGGAAGAAGGAAAGAAAAGAGAAAGAGGTATAGGGATTAGTAGAAAAGAGATGTATCTGATTTGCAAATATAATTTCTTACTATATTAGTTTTAAAGATGGCCTAACAAGCTACTACAAAACTAGTTGCCTAAATACAATAGAAATTTATTCTTTCATAGTTCATAAGGTCAAAGTCCAAAATCAAGGCGTTAACAGGGTTGGCTCCTTCAGAAACTCTGAAGGTGAATCTGTTCCATGCTTCTTCCCCAAGTTTTGGGAGTTGCTGGGAACCTTTTTAGCTTGTGTAAATATTTCTGCCTTCATTTCCACAAAACTGTCTCATCATCAGTGCATCTTCTCCCCTCCTCTAACCTCCCTTTCTCTCTGCAGTCCCCTCACCCTGTCCCTCTTCTCCCTTCTTTCCTTCTCTCCACTCTCCTATTCTCTTCTTTCTTTTCCTCTTGCTCTTCATCTTCTTCTTCCTCCTCCCTACCCTTCCTTTTGAGGCAGGGACTAATTATACAGTTGAGCCTGGTTTTGAACTCACTATGTAGCCCAGGCTGACCTTGAACTCATGAGGATTCTTCTGCTTCAGCCTTACCAGTATGTCTTTAGGTGGTTTTAGGACACTGGCAATTGGACATCAGTTATTGGATTTAGGGCTCGCTTTTATCTAACATGTCCCTTTTTCACTAAAAACATTAATAAATTTCAGAGGGATGATTTATGCTACCATCCCTACAGATTACAATTCAATAAAGATAGATTTAATTAAAAAAATTTAAACAGAGCTGTTTGGGGCCCAAATTTAGCTCTGGCTTAGAGCATGTGTAGGTTGAAACCCAGCACCCAGAGAAGTCTTTGAATTTCCCTCCCAGGTGATGAGATCACGCCCCATGTCTGAAATCACCCAAAGATGCACCACAGTCCAAGCAGGCCAAACTGGGCTATGCCCAGAGATCTCCAAGCAGCTGGCCCCTGAACTGAGTCCTGGGCCCAGAGCCTGTGCAGGTTGAAACCCAGCACCTAGGGAAGCCTTGTAACTTTGCTCGCAGGCACTAAGACCACATCCAGCTTCTGAAATCACAGGTGGTCACAAGGGAGTTCCTGTGGACCTAACTGTCCCATGCCCAGCAAGCTCCAAGTGGCTAGTTGTTGCCTGCTGTCTAGCCTGGGAGTCAAAAGTGGGCCAGGTGATTCTCAGCACACAGGGGAAGGCTTGAAACATCTCTTGAAACATAGATGTATAGGAAAATGACAAAATGAAAGAGCAAAATGCAATCTTAAACTTCCAGCCCAACTCCAGCAAGCCTAAGAGACATGGACACAGAAGAAAATACAAGCCATACACCTGAAATGCCCAAAATGATATCAACTGAAGGAAAGAAACAACTTTGTGAAGCTATAAAAGAACTGAAGTCAGAAATAGGCTCCCAGGTGAAAGAAGAAATGATAAATGTAATAAAAGAAATGCTGAACATATCTAAAGAAGACATAGTTAAAAAACTAGAGGAACAATGCAAAAAGATATAAACTGAATGATGAATATAGAAACAAACAGAATGCATGAAGCAGATTCAAAGAGATATACAGGAAATAAAAAATTCCATTGAAAGTTGGCAAAACCGCCCCAATGAAAGTGAAGATAGAATTTTAGACCTTGAAGACATGATTGCAGCTAGTGAACAGAAAAGAAAAGATCTTTTAAAAATAACAAGGTATCAGGAAATAACAATTCAACAACTGCAAGATGGTACAAAGAAAAACAACATAAAATTGATAGGTATAAATGAAAAGGAAGGTGACAACACAAATGATATCAAGAGGCTATTTACAGAAATAATAGGTGAAAATTTCCCAAACGTGAGAATAGAAACTGACATTCAGATCAGTGAAGCATGTAGAAATCCAAGTAACCATAATCAAAATAAAACTACACCCAGACATATAATGATCAACATTCCAGAAATCCAACATAAGAACAGAATATTAAAAGCTGCTAGAGAGAAGAGACAGATCATCTATAAAGGAAAGCCTATCAAAATCACAGCAGACCTCAACACACACAATGAAGTCAAGAAGAGCATGGAGTGAAGTATTTCAGATCCTAAAGGAAAATGACTTCCAACCCAGACTGATGTACCCTGCAAAACTGTCCTTCAAAATGGATGGAGAAATAAGATACTTCCACACAAAGAACAGTGGAAGAACTTCATGACCACCAAACCAACCCTGCAAAGAATACTGAAAGACATTCTAGACAGACATAGGAAAAAACCACTAAGCAAGGCAAACAATAAATAGAGTGAAAGGTAAACACACACACACACACACACAACAGCAGAAAGATAACACATCAAAAGTAAACCAATATATACATATATCAGTTATGACCATTAATGTAAATGGCCTCAATTCACAATGAAAAGAAACAAACTGGCAGAATGGATCAAGAAACAACATCCAACCATATGCTGCATACAAGAAACCCATCTAACCCAAAAGGAAACTCATAGGCTGAAAGCCAAAGGATGGAAAACAATACTTCAGGCAATAGGACCCCCAAAGAAGCAGGGATAGTGATTCTGTTTTCAGACAGTATGAACTTCAAACCAAGAATGATCCAAAGAGATAAAGAAGGTCACTACATACTAGTTAGCAGAAAACTTCAAGAGGAAGAAATAATGATCTTAAATACATATGCACCAAATTTGGGAGCACTCAACTATACAAAACAAATACTAACAGAAATGAAAAATCAAATAAGCAATAACACAATTATAACAGGACATCTTAACATGCCATTGACACAAAGGGACAGATTAACTAGACAGAAAATCAGCAAAGAAATAACAGAACTGAATCACACCTGTGAACAAATGGACTTAGTAGATGTATATAGAGTATTCCACCCAACAACATCAGAACATATAATCTTCTCAGCAGCACATGGAATGTTCTCTAAAATAGACCATAAACTAGCCCACATAACATGCTTAAGTAAATGCAAAAGAATTGAAATTATCCTATGCATGTTATCAAATCATAGCACCATAAAACTAGAAATTAATCACAAAAGAAACTGCAAAAACCCACAAACAATGGAAATTTAATAATACAATCCTGAACAATCATTGGGTAACAGGAAATTAAGGAAGAAATTAAGTAACATTTTCAGGCAAACAAAAATACAAATACATCTTACTAGAACCTGTGGGATGCAATGAAAGCAATCCTCAGAAGAAAATTTATTGTGGTGAACTCCCACATCAGGAAAAAAGAATGAACACAAATAAATAACCTGATGCTACACCTCAAACATCTAGAAAAAGAAGATCAAGTCAAGTCCAAAACCAAAAGAAGGGAGGAAATTATATAGGTCAGAACAGAAATCAATGCAATAGAGACTAAGAAAACAATACAAACAATCAAAGAATCAATGAATCAAAGGGTTGGTTCTTTGAAAGAATAAAATGGACAGACCTGTAGCCAACCTTATTAAAAAAAGGAAAGAAAAAGCTCAAATTCATGCAATAAGGAATGAAAAAGGTGAACTCACTAGAGACCCTTTGGAAATACAGAAGATCATCAATACCTATTTTGAAAACCTCTACTCTCATAGGCTTGATAACACAGAAGAAATGGACAGATTCCTAGAAACATATGAATTACCGAAGCTGGATTAAGAAGATGTAAAACTGCTGAATAACCCAATTTCAATTAACAAAATTGAAAATGTAATTAAATCCAAAGCAACTAAGAAAAGCCCAGGTCCAGATGGATTCACTGAGGAATTCTACCAGAAATTCAAAGAAGAATTAGTGCTGACACTCCTCAAACTCTTCAATAAAATTGAAAGGGAAGCAATTCTCCCTAACTCATTCCTGGAAGCAAACATTACTCTAATACCAAAAGCTGAGAAAGATGCAACCAAAAAAGAGAACTACAGGCCAATCTCCCTAATGAACATAGATGCAAAAATTCTCAGTAAAATTTTGGCAAACAGAATGCAGCAAATCATCAAGAATCACTATGACCAAGTGAGATTCATTCCAGGAAGGCAGGGATGATTCAGCACACACAAATCAATAAAAGTAATCCACCATATCAACAGGGCCAAAAATAAGAACATGATCATTTCTATAGATGCAGAAAAAGCTTTTGATAAGATCCAACACTTACCCATGATAAAAACCTTACAGAAAATTGGAATAGGTGGTCTTTACCTCAATATGATAAAAGCCATCTATGACAACCCAACAATCAGCATCATATTAAATTGCCCAAAACTGAAAGCCTTTACCCTAAAATCAGGAAGAAGACAAGAATATCCCTTACCACCACTCCTATTCAACATAATGCTGGAGATACTAGCCAGAGCAATTAGACAAGAGAGAGAAATAAAAGGAGTAAGGATAGGAAAAGAAGACATTAAATTATCATTATTTGTAGCTGATATGATACTCTACATAGAAGTCTCCCAAAACTCCATTGAAACACTGCAAGGTATAATACATAAATTCAGTAATGAAGCTGGGTACAAAGTCAACACTCAAAAATCAATAGCATTCCTATACACTAACAACAAAACCACTGAGAGAGAAATAAGAGAATCTGCAACCTTTACAATAGAATCCAACAAAATGAAATACTTAGTAATTAATCTAACAAAAGAAGCAAAAGATCTATCCAGGGAAAATTCTAATACCCTGAAAAATAAATCAAAGAGGACCCCAGAAAATGGAGACATCCCTTGTTCATGGATAGGAAGAACAAACATTGTGAAAATGGTCATTCTCCCCAAATTGTTATACAGATTTAAGCAATCTCAATCAAAAATATCACTAGCATACCTCACAGATCTAGAGAAATCATTCCTAAAATTCATCTGGAACCACAAGAGACTCAGAACAGCAAAAGCAATTCTGGGCAACAAAGGCAAGGCAGGAGGCATCATAACCCCTGACTTGAAGTTATACTACATAACTACTGCAATAAAATCAGTATGGTACTGGAATAAAAACAGACTTGAAGATCAATGGAATATATTTGCCTTTCACCATGTACTAAATTAAAGTCTAAATGGATAAAAGACCTAAATATTAAAACAGAAACACTAAATTTGTTGGAAGACAAAGTAGGTAGAAATCTTGAAGACACGGGGGTAGGTAGAGAATTCATGAACAAGAATCAAACTGCATGCGAAATACTTTGCAGAATCAATAACTGGGATTGCATCCTATAGAGAGATTTTGCATGTCAAAAGAAGTCTCCAGGCCCGCCCTGCCACCAGGAACTTAGCAGAAGCCTGCATCAGGGGTAAGCTGCCTGGAACCACCACTGAGGGGCCACTCTGCCACCGGGAAGTTAGCGGAAGCCTGCATCAGGGGTAGGCTGCCCGGAACCTCCACCGTGGGCCCACCCTGCCACTGGGAACTTAGTGGAAGCCTGCATCAGAGGTAGGCTTCCTGGAACCTCCACTGAGGGCCCACTCTGCCACCGGGAACTAAGCGGAAGCCCGCAACAGGTGTAAGCTGCCTGGAACCTCCAAAGTGGGCCTGCTCTGCCACCAGGAACTTAGCAGAAGCCTGCATCAGGGGTAGGCTGCCCAGAACCTCCATCGAGGGCCCGCCCTGCCACTGGGAACATCGAGGAGGCCCACCCAAGATGGAAAACTGCCCTGGACTGCTACAGATGGGCCTGCCCTCCCACCTGGAACATCAGATCTCAGTGGGATCTAGTTAGTGTGAGAAAATTTGGAATTTTGCTTCCAGGTGGCAAACTTTGGACTACACCAGATTGACTGTATCAATGTGGTGAGTATATCCCTAAAATAGAGGTGTACAGGGGATAAGTAGGGCCAGTAGTAAAACCCCCTCCAACTAACTGTACGACTTTGGTGTGTCTGAAAATAGTGTGATCCCCTCCTACACATAGAAAACACCAGGCAGAATGAAAATGACAAAATGAAAAAGCAAAATGCAGTCTCAAACATATAGTTCACCAGAAGCAAGTATAGGAGACATTAAAATAGAGGACCCCAAAAGTAACACACCAGGAATCTCTGAAAAGATAGCGAGTGAAATAAAAAAACAATTGCATCAGGTTATAGAGGAAATCAAATTAGAAGTAGTCTCCCATGTAAAGATAGAAACAACAACTTTAGTAAAGGAGTTGTTGAATGCAGCTAAAGAAGAACTAGAGAAAAAAGTACATGAACATGAGAAACTGATTGAAACTTTGAATAAACAATATAGAAAACAAGCAGAACTCATGAAACAAACTCAAAGAGACATCCAAGAAACAAAAAATTCTATTGAAAGTGTGCAAAACTGCCTAAAGTAAGCTGAGGATATGATTTCAGACCTTGAGGGTAGGATCACATTTAGTGATCAGGAAAGGGTAGAACTTTTAAAAATAACAAAGCAGCATGAAATGACAATCCAGAAGCTCCATGATGATGCAAGAGCAACAATATAAGAATAATGGGCATTTGGGAAGATACAGGAGTCCAGGCAAATGACATAAGTAAAGTATTTACAGAAATAATAGCAGAAAATTTCCCAAACATGGGGAAAGAATCTGATATGCAGATAAGTGAGGCACATAGAACACCAAACAGTCACAATCAATATAAATCCACACCCAGACACATAATAATTAAGATCTCAGACATACAACATAAAAACAGAATATTAAAAGCTGTCAGAGAAAAGACACAACTCACCTATCAAGGAAAGCCCATTAGAATCATGGCAGACTTTTCAGCACAAACCCTCAAGTCAAGAAGAGCTTGGAGTGAG
>PVLA01009741.1:0-71419 GCA_004027455.1 Hydrochoerus hydrochaeris | reverse complement strand
TCCCTTCCCTCTTCCTTACTTCTAAAATATTTTTTTTTGTCTCTGTCACATACAGTTTGGGTCTGATTAAATGTAATAGTGAAAACAGTGAAAAGTATCTAGAAGTCTGATTTGAACAAATGACCTTATAATAACTGATAATAAACAAAGAATGTGAAGCATATTCGAGGCAGAGGTGACAAAAATAATGATTTCTGTTTGAATATGATGAGTTTAAATTACATATAGATTATAGAAAGAAAAGCATACATATATATAAATATATATGTATATGTGTATATGTATATGTATGTGTGTATATGTATATGTATATATGTATGTGTATATGTAGCTCAGAAGAACTATCTGACCTGGAGATAAATTTTTAAAATATATACATTTGTAGAAGTGTGTTATATTAGTCACTTTCTTTGCTGCTGGGAAAAGTAACCAACTACTACTTAAAGGAGAGGTTTGTTTTTTGCTCATGTTTCTATCTGTAATCAGCTGACTCTAAAACAGGACAATATGGCTGTAGAATAGTGCAAGAAAAGCTGCTTAACCCATGATGCATGGAAAAGAGATGGTATCAAACGAGGAGTTGATAAGAAAGATCCACCCTTCCAGGCTGTGATTCCAGTGATATATTTTTTCCAGATAGACCCCAAATTCTAACAGTAAGTCAGCTAAAATGCCTGCATAATCCAATCACACTTCTAAAGCCTCACTTGTGAGCTCATGATGCTTGGGGGGGGGGAATCTAGATATAAACCAGAACATTTCACCAAAGACATCAGAAGACTCATGAATATCTTTTCATGCAAAAATCTTCTTAGTCTTTCTCCAAGAGTGGCCAGAATCCTAAAAATTCTAACACTGCTGAAAAGACCAAGTCCAAAGTTTCCTCTGAGACTTAGAACAAATTGTTAGCTGTGAGAACCTTTAAAAATCAAAACAAAGTTAAACATTTCTAACCTGCACTGAAAAGGACAAATATTTCTGTTCCAAAATGGATAGAGAATGGAAACCAATGAGACCAAAGCAAGACCAAAAGCCAGAAGAGTAAATACTAAAATTTGTAACTCAATATCCAGCAATTAGTGGAAGATGTGAATTCCAAATGACTGAGGTAGTGCCTCCCCTGCAGTAGCTTCAGTGGTTGTTGCCATTATGGCTTCTTTCTTGGGGTGGCTTTGCTCCTTCCTTTTGGTTTCCTTCAGGCATTGCATGATCCTTGTTTCCCCTCTGCACCTTTGGCTTTATTCTCACTACCCTTTGGTATTGCAGTCTGCATTCTGTCCTTCTGAATTCTGACTAGAATTACCCATCAAGCTCTGGTCCAACATTCTACATTTACTCCACCACCTTCCATCTTCAGATCTTTCCAAATTCCTCCAGTGAATCAGTTTCAAAGGTTTCTGGACCATGTTATCAGGTACAAAAAAAGAAAATTTGAGATGATTTTACTTCACTGTTCCTCAAATCTGAACCAATCATAGTTTACTAGAAGACCAGATCTATCATCTACTATCTATGTATCTACCTATTATCTATCTATCTATCTATCTATCTATCTATCTATCTATCTACCTACCTACCTACCTACCTACCTACCTACATACCTATTTACCTGTCTGTATACAGTGGGTATTTGTGGAATCAGAAAGGGGAGGATGCAAAATGGCTAAGTGTTTGCTTGAGAACCAGAGGATCCAGTCAAAGTTTGAAGGCTTTGAGATCAATATAGAGTCCAGTGAAAGTTCATATAGAAAGCAAAAATGTTTTTAAGTTTGAGAAACTGGAGACAAGTGTCAAAAGGCAATGGCAAGTCCTAGAGCTCCAAAGAAGAAATTGGAAGATCTCCTTTATTTTCTTTCCCTTATTATTCCCTCCAGAGTACAAGACTATTGGTTGTTGCTTCTCACATCCAGTGTTTCTTCCCCTCATACATGGTTGCTGTTAATAATTACTTCATGGGACTTGTCAGTTAGTTTTCTTGAAGCACTAAAAAAATTCAGGTAAATTAAATTTAGCAGACTTTGTTTGATCAAAGAAATGACCCATGAATCACACTCATTCATGACATAGCCAGCACCTTAAATCAGTAAAGTTAATGAGAGCTTCACCCAGAAAATGTAACTAGGCCATGTTAACAAAGAGAAATGGAAAAAAAAAAAGGACCTAATTGCTTACAGCAATATGTGCACTTAATTCAAACATATCTGAATACTTTACTGCCTGTGATTTGGTAAATGTTGTGCTGTAATGTTTGATCAGAACTGGTTAAAATTAAAAATATATAATCTCCTGGAATCATTCATATGCTTTATCAGTGTGACCTGGTTATTGGACCCTGTGCACAAATGGATAAAAGAGGTGATAACACAAGTAGGATGAATGTCTTGAAATTTTTGATGAAAGTTTTGAAACTGCAACCACTGAACTGAAGAAAGGAACAGAGGTTCCTGTAAGAATTATATAGGTAGATGGCACCTTGAAGTAGATGTCACTATGAAAATGCCCCTAAAGATCACACACTGCTGGTGAATTTTGCTTCTGATTATTTGAACATAAAGTGAAATTTAAGAAAATGGATGTCATTGCAGGAAGAATCTGGGATCATAGAAGAGAAAGTAGCTGTGGCTGGAAGTTTTTTTTTTTAATTTTATTTAAAGAGAAACAAATGCATGTGAAGGGTAGAGATAATACAGAATTTCACAGAGAAAAAGATAAACAATAAGAAATTGCTAGTTGATATATTACATATTGTCCTCTTAGAAATAGTAGTTCAAGTTACAAAATTAAAGCATACAAAGTAGATATTCAAACAGTGAGAGGGTAAACAGCTACACATGCATGAGTTGCTACATGTATTTCTATCTTTTCTGTATTAGAGGGAAAAACAAAACGGAGCAAGACAAAACAAAACAAATTCCTATAAAAATACAAAACCAAAAAGTCATATAAAAACACAGTACAAGGTGATCTACAATTATTATTACTGTGTTGTTTATTGTCTTCAATAGAATCATCTATATCATCAGGCACAATTGAATATAGCAGTATAATTGAATATAGCAGTACATAAAAATATTAGTAAAAATAAAACATTGTAGACAGTATAAAACTTCAAAGGCAGGTAATTATCAAACTATAGTGGATATTCTAGTGAATCTTGTCATTTTAAGTGCAGTTGCCTATACTCTCAGACTTGATACTATCAATCATAACAGCTTTGAATAAAATCTATCAATACAAAACAGTGATCTAACAAACCAGATTTGATTATGATCAGTCATGGTAAAACTGTGTAGGTTTTACAGAGCTTTAGATTAAGTTAATAGGAAATTAAGGATGATTACCATACTATATCCTGTTATTTTCGGGATTACTGTCTGTGCCCTCAAATCTAGTACAGGTAGAATGACTGGAACAGAATATATCTAAGCAGAGTAGTATGAATAATGCAAGTTTTAAATTCTGATGCACTATTAACAATATAGTGTATCAAGGCCATCTATGTTAGATATTCTAGCCATCCTTCTCTGCCTCATTTCTGCTATGCTATTTTTCTGCCTGTAGTCTAGGTTTCTCCTTCATTCTACTGCCTGCCCTACTCACTGAGGCCTTTCTGTCACTGTTTGTAAAATCCTGGTATTTTTTTCTCTCTCTCTAGAATGTCCTTCAGTATTCTCTGCAGGGCTGGTCACAGGGTGGTCACAAACTACCCCAGTTCCTCTTTGCCATGGAAGCATCTTGTTTCTCCATTAATTTCTAGTGACAGTTTTGCAGGGTACATCAATCTGGGCTGGAGGTTATTTTCTTTCAGGGCTTGGAATACTTTGCTTCAAGCTCTCCTTAATCTGATGGTCTGTGTCGAGAAGTCAGCCGTGATCCTGATGGTCTTACCTTATAAGTAATCTGTTTCTTTTCTCTGATGGCTTTTAATATTCTGTTTTTATATTGAATTTCTGATACCTTGATTATTATATGTCTGGGTGTAAATCTGTTTTGGTTGTAGGTGGCTGGAGTTCTGTATGCCTCATATAACTGAATGTCATTTTCTTTTCCCATGCTTGGGAAGTTTTCCTTAATTATTTCCATGAATAACCTTTGTAACTCACCTGTTTGTATTCCTGCTTCTTTGATCACTTTTCTTATTTTTAAATTGTAGATGCTCTTGTCATTTTCTAGCATTTGTATTGTTATTGCTTGTTTCCTTGTTATTTTTCAGAGATCTTTCCTTTCATGATCGCACATTGCAAACTTGTCTTCAAGTTTTGATAGCCTATCCTTAGTTTCTTTTAAGGAGTTTTGCCTGCTTTCAATGGAGTTTTTAATTTCCTTGTAGTCTCTTTGAATCTGCTTCATGTATTCTATATTTTCTTTATATTCTTTATCGAATGTTTCTCTCCTTTTTTTGTGTTCCTCCCTTCTTCTGCCTGTATCTTCCTGAGAGATGCTTCCTGAGAGCATTTCTTTTATTACTCTACTCACATCTTGCTTTACCTAATTTAATATTTCAGTTCTGAGCTCATCTACAAGGTCCCAAAGATATCTCTTAATGTCCATTGAAGCCATGTCTGATGTTCCATGTTTGCTGCCCTCAGTCTCCCTTGTTTTTCCCTCTCCTGGATCAGTGCTTTCAGGGTTCTGGGTTGGGGGCCTCCTCTTGCCTCTGTCTCCTGTCATGGTCCTGGCTTCCCCCACACAGGTTACAGTGCAGGTCCTAGCCCTATTCCCTGTTGGCCATGGTTCCTCCAAAGCAGGCTGATGAGGGACCTCCACCCTCTCCTGCCTGCCCTCCCCACCAGGCCAGCCAAACTTTAGGGGCCTTCACCCGTTTAGTGTGTGCTAGGCACAGGAAATCAATTTGGGACAGCTCATTGGGTCCTGGCCAGGGGCATGGCCCAGTGCAAGCAAATCCCACAAATCTTCCCTGGGGAGGGAGCAACCAACTGAAGTCACTGTCGCTCCCAGTTCAGGCTCCTCCTGCCAGATTCCAACACGTCACCCACTTGATTGTGCCCTTCCCGTGGCAGGGTCTCATTCTCAGCACTGACCTTGGATTAATGAAGGTCCCTTCACCGGCTCTGCTCTCCTTTGGGCTCACCAACTCCTGACTTCAGCGCTGGTGTGGCTCCTGTGAGTGGTGGCGGGAACAAATTTGGGCACCTCTGCTGGCCAGTGCAGATTCAAGCTGGTGCAAATTCAGGCTGGTGCAAACTTGGGAGGTCACAGGGAAAACGCTATGTCCCATAATTTTTAGCTGTTTCAGTTGTAGTCCCGACCTGTTTGATGAGCTTTTTTATGTTTTAATTTCTTCCTGTGTCAGGAAGATCCATTTCTCTCTATCTGGGTCTCTCCAGGGTGTTTTATTCTGGCATATGAGTTTTTTGTCCCCAGAGGCTTTGTATTTTGTTGCTTACTGATCAGCCATTTTGACTTCTCCTGTTCCTTAAGATTACCATTTCAGAGTGTTAAGGGTATCGGATTTTTCTGAAGAGGATTTATTTGTCAATTTCTGATAAAGACAAATGTGGGAACTAAAAAGAACATACTCTTATGTCAAGATGCTTTATAAAATATTAAGTTGTACCATGCTTCTTTCACAGAGGGATAATCTTAGGCCAAATTTACTACTGGGTTAATTCACATTCGCTGTCTTTAGACATACAGTGCTATCAATTTTGAAAAACAATTAAATATGTATAGTTTCAACACCAGCACAATGACTACAATATAGGGACCAGAAGTCATTTCAAAAATCTGTGTCTGTTTGTAGTCAGTTTTCTCCTTTCAGACCAAACTTTGAGCCACTTCTTTTTCTTGTTGCTAGAATTCTATATTTTGCATAATATTACATAAATAAAATCACACTAAGATTTTGATAGTTGCTTCTTTTAGTGTTATGTCATTGATACGTTTGCATGGTGTTTAAGGTTCTATTTTATAAACATATAGCATTTTTTTTCAAAATTCAGAGGATGTTAGATCCCTTTCCAGTGTTGAATGGTTATGAATACCACAACTATGTTTCACCAGACATGGGTCTGATTCTCTTTTTTATTACTATTTTTTATTTTATTTTGGTACCTGGAATCAAACTCATGGCTTTGTGCTTGTTAGGAATACCACTCCTATGAAGAAATGTTGGTTTTCATATTAATATGTTTTTTTTGAATGAGTTGGGTTAATATCTAGCAATGATTTCATACTTACTTTTTACTTTATGAGAAACCCTTGAACACTTTCTCTAATTGGCTGTATAATTTTTTTTCTTAGCTGTTATGCATTAGTGTTCTGTTTGCTCTGAATTCTTATCCTCATTTGGCATGGTCAGGTTTTTTTCTTTTAGTTCTGATAGTTATATAATGTATCTTACTGTGATTTTAATTTGCATCTCACTCATTATATTGTATGTTTATTTATGTGTTTTATTTTGCATTAGGATAATTTGACTACTAAAATGTCTACTCAAATTCATCATTTTTAAATATTAAAAAAATTTTGGTTTTTTTGTTATAATTTACTGCATATTCTGGTTAGTAAGTCTGTCAATTGTTCATGTGTGGAGAAAAAGGAAAAAAATTAAATTTTGATGAGGTCAAGTGATAAAATCCTTCCATGCAAGAATTTAGTTAGACTTAATAATTATTGCATAGAACAGAGCCATAAAGCTTTTGTTGTTATTGGTTCTTTGTTTTTCTCTGTTTGATTTTCTTTAGATGATTACAGTTTTAGCTTTTATATCTATGCCATCTATTCTAAGTTAAATTTTAATTTGGTTCATAGTATAAATTAATTTTTTTAAGTGTAGTGTTTTTGTTTGTTTGGGAGGCATTTATTCATTTTGCATATGAATATGTAAATAATGCAGCAGCTTGTCTTATGAAGATTATTTCTTCTCTGTGAAAGGTCTTAGAACTATGTTTGAAAACCAGTTAGCCACAGGAATATGGAATCTTTTTCCAGACTCAATTCTACTCCATCATTCTACAGGTCTTCTCTATATTTGTATTGTAATGTCTTGCTAGCCACAGCTTTTTAGAAATTTCTGAAGTTAAAAATTTTTTAATATTATGTTTTATATTCAAAGTCTATTGTGTTTCCACATTCATTTTGGGATTCATTTTTCCATATTTGCAAAACAAACAATAAATGAATAAATAAGGAAACTTGGTCAAGTTTGCAAGCATTGTGGCCTTGAGAACATTTATTCTTTTACTGTATGAATGTTAGGTATCTTTTAATTTACTTAAATCTTTTATTTCTGTTAAAATATTTCCTAACTCTTTATACTATAGTATTTTTATAGCTTATATTCTTAAATATTTTAGTCTTTTCAATTAGGGCTACCATATATTTGTATGTTTCTTATGTGTGTGGGCGATTTAACTCAGGCTCTTCCCACTGAGTTAGATTCCCAGTCCTCCTATTAATATTATTTTATTTCTTCCTACTGTTATTACTGTTACAGACAGGGTCTTTTTAAGTTGCTGATTGCCAAGGCTAAGCTCCAAGTGTTGGTCCCCTGCCTCAGCCTCCCAGAGTTCTAGGATTACAGATGTGTGCTACAAGCCCAGCTTTGAGTTATTTTCTTAATTTCATTTACATCGTTTTTTTGCTAGTGTATGTGGGTGCAACTGATTTTGTATTTGCTCTTGCATCTTGCTACTTTACCTGTATTCTTAGTAGGATGTGTTGCATGTGTAGAGAACTGTTTACATTCTTCAGGGTTATGTAGTCTGTCATGGCAGAGAGTTTTGCTTCCTCCATTCCTATCTGAATAACATTTATTTCTTTTGCTTGTCTTATTGCTATAACTGGAAGGTCTAACATAATACTAGATAGATATGACAAAAAAATTTCTTCATGTTTCTGTTCTTTGCTGGAAAGTTTTCAATATTTTTCAATAAACTATAAATTTTAGTTGAGATTTTGAAGATATTCTTATCAAATTTAGCAATTTCCATTTAATCTTAGAGTACTAATTATATTTTGTCATAAGTATATATTCGATTTTTGTCAAGTATATTTATTGAAGTTATCATTTTTCTTTTATTCTACTAATGTAGTTTACTACATTGCTTGATATTTATGTATTGAAGCCATTATGAATTTCTGTCATAAATTTTATTTGATAATAGTGCATCTCTTAAATGATAAGTGATATTAAACATATTTCAGTCTTTTGTCTGGGAATAACTGGTAAAAAATCTTCCCAGTCTGTGGGTTGTCTCTTTATTCTGTTGATTTCTTTTACTGTGCAGAATCTTTTTAATAAGATGAGACCCAAATTCTTGATTCTTTGTAATAATTCCCATGCAATTGGATTTGGTCATAGAGTCTTTGCCTACTCCTATGTCTTCAAGATTTCTGCCTGGTTCCTCTTCCAGTAGATTTAGTGTTTCTGTTTTAATATTTATATGTTTAATCCATTCTGATTTTAGTTTAGTGCATGATGATAAACATACACCTAGTTTTAGTACTTGGCATGTGCAAAGCCAGTTTTTACAGTACCATTTGTTAAAGAAGGTATCTTTCTTTTAAGGAAAATATTTGGTTCTTTTGTCAAAGATATGATAGCTGAGTGGTTTTGGAGTTGTTTCTGCATCTTCAAATCTGTTCCATTGATCTTCAGGTCTTATTTATTTATTTATTTATTTACCAGTAACATGCTGTTTTCATTACAGTAGCTTTGTAGTTTAATTTGAAATTAGGGATTTTGGTGCCTCCTGCCTTGCCCCTGTTGCTCAAAATTGTGTTTGCTATTCTAGGTATCTTCTGGTTCCAAATGAATTTTAGTAATGTTTTCTCTAGTTCTGTGAGGTACATTATTGGTATTTTGATTGAAATTGCATTAAATCTGTATAACATTTTGGGAATATGTCCATTTTTACTATGTTGGTTTTTCCTACTTAAGAGCAAGGGTTATATTTCTATTTTCTGATATGCTCTTTGGTCTCCCTTTTTAGAGTAATGGGTAAAAATCTTTTATTTCCTTCTTTAGGTTGGCTCCTAGGTACTTATTTTTTTTTCATGCTGCTATAACAGGCATGGTTTCCCTAATTTTTCTCTCAATAAGTTTGATATTTGTGTGCAGGAGTCTTACTGATTGTGAATGCTGACTTTGTGTCAAGCTGCACAATTGAATTTGGTCATTAGGTCTAGAAATCTTTTGTTGGTTTTTGGGGTGTTCTATGTAGGTTATCATATCATCTGCAAATAATGATAATTTAACATCTTCCTTCCTGTCTTTATTCCTTTTTCTTCTTTCTCTTGTGTAATACTCCTAAACTAAGTTGAGTAGGAATGGTGATAGTGAACGTATTTTTTTTTTTTGTTCCTGATTCTGAGTGAAAGCTTCCAGTTTTTGTCCATTTAGTATGAAGTTGGCTGTTGGTTTGTCATTTCTTTATACAGAATATTCTATAACATTTTAGGCACACTTAAACATCTGATTTAAATTGTAAATTTTAGTAATTGCAATATTTTTTCTTTCTCAAGTAGTTTCTATAGGTGAATTCCTTCTCTCAGGTTTACTTTCCAGGTTTCTTAATTTTTTAATTGAAAACTCTGATTATAAATATATTGTGACAATATGGAAACTAAATGATCTCCTTTTTATTTTTTTTGTTTTGTTATTTCTGCTGCTTAAAGTTGATTTTGTTTTATTGCTGAACTAATTTTGTAAAGCTTGTATTCTTCATTGCATGAGGGAACCAAAGTCTCTTCCATTAGCTTTATGGTCAACTAATGATTGGACAGATGTTTCTGAACAACCTGGAATAAAAACAACACCTACAAAGCTCCTGTAATGAAAAATTTTTGAAAAATGCCTTTGGTAGTAGACTGAGATCTGATTAAATTTTGAACAAGGTGAAATATTAGCCTGACTTTGAGCTAGTCTTCTAAGAAGTGTTTTAAGAAAAGACTATAATAGTTACAGTTTCTTTCCCAGTAGGTTTGTTCTGCCCTCTTCACTACTGAGAACAAGGGATCTAAACAAACAGAAACTGCTAAACTAAAAGAGTGGGGAAAAAGGTTAATTAAAATATTTCATAGCTTACTGAGTTTACTGACACATATTAGTTTGTCTTGAGTAAAGATTCTCCCAGTTACTGTAAAACCTTGGTTAACATCCAGACTTGCAAAAAAATTGTTTCTGAGTTTTAGTTAGTGTTGCTATTGCGTGATGCAGAGGGGTTCAATTTTGAACTTCTCATTACATTTTAGCTAGTATTACTTCCTTTACTCTAATGTATTTTTTTATGTCTTTTTGAGATAGAGTTTCACTATAGACTTCTGACTGGCATTGCACTCACAGCAATCTACCTGCTTCAGCCTTCTGAGTGCTGGGATAACAGGTGTGCTCCATCATGCCAAGTGTGAATTTCTTATATGCAGATAATTTGATGGTTTTGCACTTCTTGTCTAATCTGGAGACTTTTGATATGAGTTGGAATGTAAACCATTTACATTTACTGTTATAGTTGACATGGTAGTACCAGTACTTTAGTCTGCTCTACTGTAGTTTGTGTTCTGTTCTATGTGTTCTTTATTTCTTGGTTCTCCTTTTCTTCTTATTAATATTAGAACATTTGTATCCTTACTTATTTTCAGTCCAATTACTCTCATTTTTATTCTTAGATTTTTAATTAAATGTTGCTAGTTTTTTGGATGTTGCCTCATGTATTTTTGATATTTTTTCCAATATTTGTGTCTTTGTAGTTCAGTTTAGATCATTTTAATTGACATATCTTCATATTTACTTTCAAAATGGTCAAATAAATTATTACTATTATTATTCATTGCCGATAATATGATGCTGAATCTATTTCCATTTAATTTGTTCTTGCAAATTTCTCTTCCTGGCAAATACTTCTCTATTCCTACATGCTGTCTATCTTTTCCACCAAATGTTTTAATATTCTTGCCACAGCTTTTTTATTTTTATTTTTACTCTTGCTGTCTGTTTGGAGTACATGATGTGTACATTCAGCTTAGGGAGTAGGAACATCTACAGAACACATCTTGAATATTTTATTTCTCTTCCTCTCCACACCCACCTTCCTTGCTGCATCTGTAGGTCCCATTTCCCTACTTTCATTGTTATTACTCCTACACACTGTGATTACATTCATTTAGTGCAGTCGATACATGCCTTACATCTTTTATATTCATCCTGCATGTTCAGTTTTTCCCCTTGTTTTTCAAAAAATATTTCACAAAATATTTTTCTCCCTGTTTTTATTTATTGGTCTTTCATTCCTCTTTTTATATACACTTCATATTACACACACAATAGGAGCCATATGGTATTTAAGAGTGCTTATCTGACTTATTTCATCTAACATTATGTTTTCAAGGTGTATCTATTTAATAAGTTTCTCAAATTTACCCTTCTTTCTACCTGAGTTAGTATTCCATTGTGTATAAATATGACATTTTCTTTATCCATTCAACAAAGGTTGGTGTGACTATAATGAAAAAGGAACTCTTCTGTATTGTTGGTGGCATTATACTAGCATAACTACTGTGGAAATCAGTATGGAGATTTCTCAGAGAATTAAAAATAGAAATTTTGGGACAGTGAGGGAAGAGAACAAGAAATCAACAACAAGCAAGGCCCCCCTGCGAACCAGTACCATCTTCAGGCTACTGCCACCACCAGGGGACAGCCAGGCCCAAATCCCTTCCAATGCGTAGTCTGGGAAACAAGAAGAGTCAATCCCCTCACCCCCACAAGCAACCTGCTGATCTGGAGAGACACAGGCTGCAACAATAAATATTGAGGTGAAATGCAATTTAATGCTTATAGTGTTTGGTGTTTCATTCACTTTGCAGGTCTAGGGCCAGTGGTCTGATCATCTATTTAGAGGATCATGGTATGCAGTGTGGCATTTCTGGGGGATCTCCTTCTGAAGATGGTAGCCATTGTTAATTCCCTATTATCTTGTTTTGAAGTCTTGTATTACTTTCATTGTTTTGCTGGGTTGGGTTTTAGTCTTTGTTTTGTTTGACTTTGTTATATCTGATGGCATGGGCAGCTATTTCAAAGAGACAAGATATATTCTGGTAGCCATTTTGGATTTACTGTTGTCTTGTTTTGAAGTCTTTCATTGCATTCATTGTTTAATTTTTATTGTCTATTCTCTGCTCTGTTTTGTTTGATATCTTCTGTGTTGGAAGGTATCTACAGCTGTTCTGAGGACAACAAGAGGCATTAAGGTAATCATTGTTGTTTTCACATTGTTTTGAAGTCCTGGGTCACTTACACTGGGTTGGTTATTATGGACTTTTTTTGTTTTATTTTACTTGTTTTTCTTCTCTTTGAAATATGATATAAAAAATGGAAATTTTTCTAAGCCCATCTAATCCTTTTCTAGGTATGTTTCCCAAAGGGGATATTATGCTGATATATGCATATTATTGTTTATTGCAGCACAATTCATAATAGGTAAATCTTGGAATCAGCCTTTGTGTTCATCAATAGTCATAGCCATTTTAAATAACTTGCTAAAACCATGCCACATTCCCTATTCGGAGTTCACATGTTTTATAAGGGATTTTTCCTTTTTTTTTTCTTGTGAATTTTAATGGAAATTCCCTGAAGTAGATTTATTCCTGAAAATAAAGATAGTGGTTTCATTCTGTCTGGTTGTGTGTGTGTATGTGTGTGTGTGTGCATAAATGTATACACACATGCTTGTGCATTTTTGCAAATGAGAAGATGATTGGGGCAAACTTCTCAAGTTACATTTTTAATTTATGCTCATCATTTTTGTTGCTTTGGTTTTTATGAAATTAATATCATAGTGCCAGTAGTTTCAAAGTTCTCCAGTGATACCTGAGTACTGCCTTGTGTGACAAAATAAATTAGGCTCTTAACAAGAATGCACAGAAAGTTTAGAAATAACAGAAAACAATAAAATTGTTAATAAATTATGAAAACCTGAGAAATCAGTCTTGTTTGCCATAAATTTTGACCAATCAGGTTCTCAAATTCTGTACTAAGGTCCTAGGTTTTCCCAATTCTAAGGGGAAAAAATCATTTCTACTTTTTTTTAACTCAGATTTCAGGTGATTAGGGTGATGCTTCCATATAAAATAATTTTACAGTATTCATACTTCCCTCTATCTATTTCCCCTGTTGAGGCTTTCTTTTTAGTCTGCTTTTAATTCAGAGGGAGTTTACATTTATGGTTTCATTTTCTCACATAGTGACAACACATTTTTGCTGATTATAATATGCTTGCTTAGCTGGTAATAGGGGAGATGAAGCTTTCTGCATTATATTTTTGGAGGCTTAGTCTCAGGTAAGTATTATTCACCTGGTTGTTAACTGAATTTTCTCAACATTCATTCATATTCCTTCTACATGATCCCAACTTTGCCTTATCTGTGCTATATCTTATGTGGCAGAGAATTTTCCTATCTTCTCCTAACAGTTAGGTTTAATAGTTTACAGTTTTGACTTCCAAATGGATTCTTCTCTTTCTCTTAGTGATAGCCATATTTTTCTCCTGTCCTTTCATCAAGAGAAATGAATCTTTATGCCTAGAGGACATTGCTGTATTTTTTCCAGTGGATTAAATTTTTGTTCTGAATGAAGGATGTCTGAATAGCATGGTGGGAATGGGTGCCATTCCCAATCTAAAGAATGTTTTTCTGTTCTCACACTTCCCTCAATCTTTCTGAATGAGCAGTGATGGACATCCATAAAGAAGTGTCTGAAAATAATTGTGTGCTTCTTTTTGGTTAGAGGCTTCCAATTCTCTAATAAAATGTCTTCTCTTGAGGGTCAGGCTTGTCAAAAAAATAGAATGCTCAAGTGTACTTTAAATGTTTAGTTTTCTCTTTTCCCATAAGACAGATAAGATTTTTCTTCAATATTCATTATGAGGGCTCTGTCACATTCTTGAAGCCATAAAAACAAAAATATAAAAATTTCCTTTACAAGTGAATAGGATTGGAGGTTTTACCTCTAACGTTTATCTATATTGAGCTTCCAACATTTGCTCAATTATACTTCAGTTTTTCTATCTCAGCACTAGTTTCCCTGAGACATTTCTCTTGAATATCTCTTCAAGGAAGGTGTGATTTTTTACATCTTCCTGGCTGTCTCCCCTAACTGAGTGTGTGTGGGGGGTGTGGGGGCATTCACAGCTTTCCTCTGATCTGGCTTCTGCTATATATTCAAGAAAAATAGTGATTGTCGTTGTCTTTGTTCACCTTTATATTTACTGTTAGAATGAAGTGGGAAATGTCCAGCTCCTTATACACAAGACTAGAAAATAAAGATTTGTTAATTCTTAATGGCAAATGCAGTTATTAGGGGAACAATTTGTGAAATGTCTTCATTTGCTTTTTTTTACCTTTCGAGTTCTTAGATAATAGTCACATAGTCCAACACTCCATTGTATATATAGTTTTCTATTCTTTGGTTTTCTGATTCAGATAGTGATTTTCAAGGGAATCGAGTAAGATCAAAATTTCTTAGGACACTTTGTTTTCCTAGAAAACTATCAATTTGGACACATACATTTGCATTACTGCCTTGGGTGACAAAATAAATCAGGCTCTTAACAAGAATGCACTGAAAGTTTAGGAATAATGGAAAATAATAAAATTGTTAATACATGATAAGTGCCAGAGAATACTGACACTGTTAAAGATCCAAGTCTGATTAATCACTCTTGTTTGCCAAACAGGGGGACACAAAGGATTGGGACAAAAGCAAGCACAAAAACCAGTGGGCCAAACATTAAGTCCTAAAGTTGAATATCCAGCTTCTTAAGCACTCTGTGGCACATTGTGAGCTCCAAATGGCTTCTGCAATTCCACCCTTATCGCATTTCTGATGGTTATAGCTCCCATGGCGTCTCTCTTAATCTTGCTTTGGGCTCTCCTGGCAGCTTTATTTAGATGATCCATGCTCTTGGATTTCCCAAACTTCTGCTGCCTCCACTGAACTTTCAGCTTCACACTTACGGCTCTGCACACCGCCCTCTCAGGGGCACAATATGTGGCATGCTAGGCTTTCTGAAATCCACATGGAAGCCTTTTAAACCTCATAACTCTTGCATTCTGCATGCACCTAAAACCAGCACTACATGGATGATGCCAAGATCTGTTGCCAGCTGGAATAACAGGCAAGCTTTCCTCTCTCTTGGCTGTAGGGATAAAGTGCCTGGGTCAATGGAAATTCTGAATCCAATTCTGAGAAACTAATTTCCTATGCTGCTGCTAATCTGGAACCTGGTGTAGCTGCTGCCATTCTGGAACATGGTGCCCTGTTGTTTTCTCCTCAAAGCAGTCTTTCACTTTTACAGTTTTGAGGCTGCAAAGGGTAAAGATTTGCTGCTCTTTTGTGAAGACTTCAGGCCATCATTTCTATTCTGTTCCTTCTAACAATCAAGATTTCCTCAGCTCTATCTTTGCAGTCTACAGCTTTACTGGAACTTCCTTTCTGGCTAAACTTGCAATGTTTTTAAATCCTGTTGGGCTCTTTGCTACTGACTTGCAACATAAATCTGGGTAAAATCTCCCAACAATAGCCATGCCACAGCCCCAACATTCGCTGCATTGGAATTTCTTCTGCTAGCTAATTTAGTCAACTGCCCTTAATCTTAGTGTCAGACAAAATTTCTGGACATGAGCAAAATGCAGACAAACTTTCTGCCAAGCTATAGCATGTGTCATTTGTAGTCCAGCACCCACTGTAGTCATTCTTCCTAGCACAGACTTCCTAAGCCTGGTCTTTATCATTAGGATTTCTATCAGCCTTCTGAGATCTGACCAGAATCTCCCGTAAAGTACAGCTTAAGATTTTCCGTTGCTAATTTTTCAGGAAGCATCTATGAACCTTTCCGAAGTCTTCCCAAGGTTCAAACCACATGATCATTTATAGTCACAGCAATGACCACTATTCCTGATATGAAATTCTGTCTTGGTTACTTTTCTCTCATCACTAGGACAAAATACCATACATCCAAAATTAAGGAAGGAAAGGTTTATTTAGCTCACAGTTTGCATTAAGAAGTTGGGGACTCTCTTAGATGCATTGAATGCATTTTGTGTAACAATGTAGACATAAGCCTTTTGGGAAGCACAAATAGAATATTACAGTTTAGATCTAAAATATTTCCCCCAAACTTCATGCACTCAGAGGTTGGGCTTTTGTAAGATAATTGCCTCATGGAAGCTTTATACTCATCATTGAGTTAGTCCACTGCTGAGCTTATGACAGAATGTATTTTAGAAGTTGAAGCCTGACTTCAGCTGGATCACTAGTGCTGTGACCTGAGAGGGTACATTTGTGTCTCCACATTCATACTTCTCTCTGTCCTTCCTGCTTGCTACACACTGAGCAGCTCTTCTCCTCCATACCTTTCCACTATTTTTTTTTTCTGTCTTGGAGTCAGAAGAATGGAGATTAAATCATCAGCCAGAATATATCTCTCCTGCGTTATGCTGCCAGTGATCATGCCTAGCTGTGAGAAAGATGACGAACGCATACGTCATTATCTTCTGATCCTACTACACAGCAGCTACTCATTTGTTCAGTTACTAATTCCTAAAATGGCCAAGAACTTTCTGATCCTCACCAAACTGGTATTGTTTGTGCACTTCCTGAAATGATTTGGTTCTTGCTTTTTTGCCTTTCTATTTCCTTTTTATCTTTAAACCTCAGCCATATTTATTAGTCAAGATATTTTTTCCTGACAGTGTTCCTGCTTTGGATCATATAGCTTTTTATTTCACAGTGTTCATGCATATTATTTTCTGCTCACATAATTTATTTATTTTATTCGATTTACTATTATATTACATTAACTGGAAATAAATTCTTCAGTATAGACCCTGTATTTTGCTAAAAACATTGATTATTCTATACCTCATACCATGCTTGGGATGAAGTACCATAAGTCCCTAATTATCAACATTCAAGTTGTGGCCTTTCACAGAAGAATTGTGTAATATTCCTTGTGTCTGTGTAAGGAATGAATCTGACTTGAAAGCATTTTTCTCTGACTGGTACCCATTTGTAAGTTTGGGACTCACTGCAATGATTATTAATTCATGTTCATTGGTGAATATATGCATTAACATGGACTGTTATATACTCCATCAAGAAATGTATGGTTTCACACACACACACACACACACACACACACACACACACACACACGCACAATAACCTTTTCAGCATACATCTTGTAAGACACCGTAGCATTAGAAATTTTCATATTATTAGAGCTCCTTAATATGTATTCACTAATTTTTAAATTTTTGTTGGATCTAAGAAGATGAACTGAGGAATATAAGATATCTATATTTATTTCAAAATCTCTCTTTAACCTTAGCATGGGTATTTCAAGTCTTTTATTGATATTTTGTCATAATTCCTCAAATATCTTCATGCTTCTGGTCACTGTTCAGTAAAAATTAGTTGATAAGTTTCACTTGTTGAAAACAACAGTTTTCTGGCAGCTTGAGGGTGGGACAGAATAAAACATACATGGAAATATATGCTTTTGGTTCAAACTGTGGCTTTATGACCTACACGGTTTTTAACTTTGAATATATTATTTAATCTCTCCACTCTTTTACCTATAAAAAGGAAATAAAATGAGCAATACTTTATTATGACAATGTATTTATTGAATTAATGAAAATCTGTATGATACATAGTACCTAAAAATCTAAGCTAAACACTCTGAAATATTATAACTTTTGCAAAGTTACTTCAAATAATGTTTTAAATGAATCAAAATCTTCCTCAAGTGTTACATTCTGTACTTCTTGAATTTGGATTATTAAGTGTTTTTCCTGTTGTTGTTGTTGTTGTTTATGTTGTTGTTATTCGCTGAAAAGACTTATCCATGAACTTGTCCTGGTAATTGAATTTTTCCTGCATGATTTATTGGTCTGTATGTTTTCAATCGGTTTCATACTATTCAAGTCCTCTTTATGTTACAGCAGAAGTTTCAGAAATATAAGGGAATTTAAATAAATGTGTCTTGATTAATTAAGTGTTGAGTCTTTTAAAATATGCTGCTTGTTTCAAAGTGCAGTTTGGAAAGAACATAATGACTTTTTTTGCCTCACATTCATTGTATTTCTCAAATTTTAGTTTATGTAACAGTCACTGAGGAATTTTTGATAAGAAGATTCCTCAGCTTCATTAGAAATCATCCAAAACCTAATCTCTTGCTAGATATAGAGCAAGTGTCCAAACTCTCCTCTTTCATAAATACTACACTCAACTGTTTCTTGTTAATTTTCAATTATCAAAATCATAATAAAGCATAATCAAATTAATTAAGGGAAAGCAGAGATAAGTTATAACATTCATCTCTTTTTAAAAGCTTAGCAACAGTTTGAATAGCGAGTCATATAATGATTGAATCTGAAAAATTATAATATATACATAAGGACACAATGGTAATTAAAATAGGTGCTAATAACTTTTTCAGTTAGTTAAGAGATGTGGTCTGCAAGTTACTCATGTAGAAGGTCTAAACATTGATCTATATCATTCTCAACTGCAAGAAAAAGCTATTTCTTTTTTTTATTTTAAGAGAGAAAGAAAAGAAAATGTTAAAAGGACAAAATAGAAAAAACAAGTAGAATACAAAGTTCAAAAAAATTAACATCATAAAATCGCTAGTTGATGTGTGACATATTGTTAACAATAGTTGTTAAAGTTACAAAGTCAAAGCATAAAAAGTGACTAGACACTCAAACACTGACAGTACAAACTGTTCTGTTCAATGAGCTAACAAAAGCTCAGTAATATGGTAGTCCATTTACACACTGTACATACCTTTATATCCTTTAGAGCACTTCCTTCTGAAAAGGCTATTTCTAATGAGACTTAAATGCAATTTGGTTTGAAAATACTTTTACAACTACAGTGAGGTTTTTTGTTTTCGTATTTTAGGTAGACTGATTCAGAAGATAGATAAAATTGAACAGTAACTTGAATGCAAACAAAAAGAGACATTTGTATTTAACTGTATTTTACCTTTAATAAGCAAAATAGTTTTTGACCTTGTTGTAAACTGCCAACATTTAAACTTCTAAAATTATTACTGGATCTTTTATCACGAACTTGTATTATTTTTATAACTGTGACTTTCAAGTAAATAATTCCATTAAATCAATGGTAAAGAGTAAGGAGAAATATTAAATTTCATTCCACCAAAATAGTTTTCTAGTAATAAATACTATGCATTGGTAGCTCATATTTCATATTTTATACATCATCAAAATTGGTTATAATTTCAACTTAATAAGCTTTGGCTTGTGACCCAGCCATTGGTAGAGCACACTTGTAGGTGTGTTTGGTGGGTCAAGGAGACATTGCTTGAGGGTACCCTCATCCCTTCCACCTTGGCATTCTACCTCCAAAGACTCCCAGTCATCAAGAGCTAAGAAGCAATATTGCTCCACACACTTCTGCTGTGATGTCTGCCTGTCTTCCTATCATGGATGGAAATTATAAGTAAATTAAAGTTCTCCTTTAAATTTTGTGCATTGAGGTTTGTGTCACAGCCAGGAGAAAGCTGAATAATACATAACTAAATGTTCTTTCATCACTAAAATTTAATCCTTTTCTTGATTTCTCAGACATATTTAGACATACAAACACTTATACACAGGCACACTTCTAAACAATGAGTCTCAGTTTACAAAGCACCTTTTTTCTTGCCTTCTCACATGCATATGTACACACACACACACACACACGTGTCAAAACAATTAGCCACAGTTTAAAAACCACTGCTGTCACACTACTTTGACTACTACTACATATTTTTATTATACTAACATGAGCTCTCATGCTAAAAATATGCTATTGATCATATAAATATACAACAAGCAAAAATATAGTAATCTCATGAAGCAGGTAATATAATATTGTTTCCTAACCTGCCGGTTTTCTTTCTCTAGGTTCAGTTACCCAAAGGTAACTATGATCTGAAAAATACTATAGTGCATTAAAAATTAGGAATCAACAACTCATGAATTTCAAATTGTGCATGGTTGAAGAACTGCGGAATCACAGACAGGCTCAATACTCTGCTAAACCATATAACAAAGTGAGAGTCCTAGAATTTTCCGTAGCATTTTAATTTCAGAGTCCACTCACCTAGTCACTTTTCTAGGGTACCTTTGGTAACGAGCTATGGATTACGATTCAGTTCAAGGGAACACAGAAATTTAGACATGAACATTGCAATGCCTTACATGAGGTCTCCTGGAAGTTGTCAATTATAGTGTTCTTAATAAGTGCTTTTTTTAAAAAAAAAAACTTTTCTAATGAATTGCAGCAAATGAAATTTTTTCAGCGTTGTATTACTTTGCATTTGCAGTACATAATGATAACTTCCCTCATAGGAGTTGGTCATACATGTAATACATCTTAAATCTTTCTCTTTCATCCTCTTCCCCTTCCTTTATCATTTCCTCCATCTCTTGGTCCTCTAAACTTGTGCAAGTGATCTGGTTTTATTCTTCCTATTATCTACCTTTTACTTTGCTCTTTATTTATAATTTGAATTTTTCATACAACAGAAATTATCATATATTTAAACTCATGTGTCTGATTTATTTCACTTAACATTGTCATCTCAAAATGCATCCACTTTCCAACAAACGTTTCAAGTTTATCTTTACCCCAGCATAACGCTCCATTGTGTGTAGATATATTTTCTTTCTCTTCTAACCTGTTGGTGGACATAGAAATCACTTGCAAGATTCAATTATTATAAAATATACTTCTGTACACATGGATTCATCACTGTAGTGTGTCTTTAAATATATCATAAAATTGCCTAGACCAGGAATAACTGGGTGAAATGGAATTTCCAGTTTTAGTTCATGGAGAAATTTTTAAAGTGTAGTAACCATTCCTGCCTTGAAAAATTGACTTAAACAAGATTAAATGGATCCTTGGCAGGCTGAGAGAATAGGTAGAAATTCTGATGTATTGAAATTAGTGGTGCATGTCAAGCTGGACAGGTTTCTTTAACAATATCTCTAAAGAAATAGGTTTCCAAAATTCCTGACCAGGGTTGGTGGATCACTTCGTTTCTGTGCACTTATCAAAGTTGTAGCATTGTCTTTCAAAAAATAATTACTCTTCACCTGTTTTCCTGAACCTATCTTCTGGAGTTTTTTTTGATAGGTTTCTCTACTTTTCTACTATTGATATGTTGGGTCAAATAACTGTCTTTTGGGTATAGTGAGATTATTAACAACATTGTTTGTCTCTTTGAATAGATACCTGCAGTATCATTCTAGTTAGATCTGACAATCATCAGTGTCTCACGAGATTTCCCAGTGTCACCTGGGGAGCAAATCCTGCCCTATCAGGTCACACTTTTTTCTCTCTCTGTAAACAGTAACTAGTGCCTGGTGCAGTCCCCCTCTAAGACAGGTTAGAGTCACTGGTACTTATTCTGGCACCATGTCTCCCTAAGTTTCCAAGGTTGAGCTTGAACTTGCAATCCCATTTCCGCAGGCTCCTGAGGAGCCAGGATTGTAGGTGTGTGCCACTGAAACCACTGGTGGACATTCAAAGTCAGAGATGTATTATAGCCTTTTGGGTTTGCCAACTAGGGTCTCCAATATCCTTGAAATTTTGTACAAAGTAGGTGAATTTTTCTCAAAAGAATTCTTGACTTTTAAAATATTCTGGAAGACATTATGTGCCTGTAAAATGATTGAAAGTATTTCCCTTTAAGCAAAATTGTAGCCCTCATATTAGAGATTTTTGTTGTTAGCAAAGAATGCACACACACACACACACACAAAGGAAATGAAAGTATTTCTGTTTGTGTTTCAGGAGTCTTCACAACTCAACTAGAAAGAATTCAAGTGGGAAGTCATCTTTTCAGTTCTTTAAATAAATGTCTTTAATTATTTGACTCATATAATATAAAACCACAGACTGCTTATATGAAATTAGTTAAGTGGTCTTTTTATAGTTTCAAAACTTCGACATACAAAATAAGATCAACTTGCACTGCTTTGACTAGCATCATGAAATTTCATATGATCCTACTCTGTCTCCTTAAACCACACAGACTATCCTTTATCTACTGTTACCCACACTGTAGAAACTATCTTCCTCTTAATCACCTTGTAGATATTTCAGCTCTCATGATGCTGCAGTGTTTGTGTTCAAAGTGGCATTATGATGTAGCCTGAGTCTGTGTCACAGTGCCAGGGCTATTCAGCTTACTTCATGTAATCACATAAGTGTTGTATCATTTTGCATAATCATAAGGAAAATAAGGGAGAGTAGAGTACAATAAGGTATTTTGAGAAAGATTGGTAAACCAGGTTCACAAATATTTTATTACTGTATATATTATTATTGATTGTTTTATTATTGGTTGTTGTGTTGATCTCCTATTGTGCCAAATTTAAATGTAGAATTTTAATGTGTGTGTGTATATATATATATATATATATATATATATATATATATATAATGCATAAGTTTTAGTACTATCTACGGTTTTAGACATCAATTAGGGGATAGGAACATAATTTCCATGGATGAGGAGGACCTATTATAATTGTTTAAACAGATTTATCACATCTTATTGAACAACTGAGGGAAAACTGAAGAGATTTTGATGAATTTCCTGAAATTATGCTCATCTAACAGCAGAAATGGTCAAATCTCAAGATCCTTTTAGATCAATATTAGCTTTGCAAAATTCTTCTGTCATCAAGGAAAATGTCAGCAAAAGAGTGAGGAAGAAATAATGGCGGCATGGAACTAAATGTATTTGGTTTATTGTTTAATGGGCTTGATTTCTTAGAGCTATTTGAAGTTTACAGACAAGTAGAGAACACAGAGAACATTCAAAAACTTCCTTTCTGTAGTCTGTTTTCCCTCTTAGTAATACGTTTCTCCAGAGTGTTATATTTGTTACAATGGGTTAACTAATACTGATACACATTTTAGTCCCTACTGCTGCAGCTTAAGTGAGTGGTTTAATAAGGAAATGTGGTTTTCTTGCTGCTCTAGAGTCTGAAAGTCTGAGATCAGTGTGCCTGCTTTATTGGGGTTGGATAAGAGCTCCCACCATGCTTTGAAGATGAGCACTTTCTCTCTGTGCTCACATGTTCTTTACTTCATTGCAGACATTGAAATATCCATCCAAATACAATGAAGTTTTGAGTTAGGGCTTCAGTACAGATTTTGGGATACACACTATTACCTGCTGTTAGCTAGAATATATACTCTGATTTGGGATTCATACTTTGCATTTCACAGTCCTGTGAGTTTTGCCAAATAAATTATACCATGTATACACATTAACTGTGTAATACAGAAAATTGTCACCGCCTTAAAAATGATCTGTGCATTACCTACTATTCCTCTTCTCTCATGATTTACTTTTCCAAAATCACGTATCACTGGAAACATACAAGTAGGCAGAATTTTCAGCTTGACTTCTTTCACTTAGCCGTAGGCATTAAAGTTTCTTCCATCTCTTTTCCTGACTTCATGGCCAATTCTTTGGATCATCAGATAACATTTCATGTATGAATTTTGAAAGTTTCCTTAGCTATTCATCTAACTAAGAACATCTTGGTGCACTCAATTATTGGCAATTAAGAAATTTTTATCCATTGCTATTATGAATATAGTATTCATTGCTGCTTGTAATAGTTCTTTTTTCTCTTTTGTAGTGCAGGGGATCGAGCCCACAGCCTCTAAATTTTGAACAATCGCTGTACCACTGAGCTCCAACTGTAACTTTAGCTGTTAGTATTAAAAATTATTTGTTCATATATTAATGCCTAGGATGAGAAGTTTTAATCAATTTCAAAGAAGTCTCAAAAAGCATTTTATTAATTTATACTTAGCACAGTGATGAGTTGTGGTTGCTGTAGATTCTCAGCAACCTTCAATGCTATCAGGGTTTTAAATATTCAGGTAATTATGGAAGTGCATGATGCTATCCTTTTTCAGGTTTCAATTACCTGTAGAAAATAATTATATTTGAAGTAGTTTAAATTTTTAAAGGAGGTATGGTGTATCTTTGGTTCATATCTATTTAAGACTTTTTTCTTTTTATAATTGATCTTTTTATCTTTACCTTATACCTTTAAGAACAGCTATATATAACCTGAGACATTTTTGTTTGTGAATAGCTATAAGGTGTATTCTCCTCTCTGTATCCTATATTTGTTATGTAAATAAGTTATTAATGAATACTTTTTAAAATTAAGCATTTTATAATTCATTCATACTTGCAATAATTTATTCAGTTAAACATGTCACCCTGTCTCAAGGCCATGGAACTTTTCTTCCTAATGATCTACTAAAAACTTTATGGTTTACTTGTAGGCTTATCACCTCACATCCATTCTGTATCAGGAAAAAAGTTTTATATATGATGTGAAATAGACTTAAAGTTCATGATTATTTATTGGAATTTAGTACTTTCTATGACATAATTTATGGTTCTTCATGAAGGTAGGACTATTTCTGGACTATTCTACTCAGCTAAATTATTGCCAGTCCTTGAATACAAATAAGAATATGAATCAACTATACAATTTTATTTAATATACATATATTAAATTCTGCTAATTTAGAATATGATTTCTTTGACCACTCTTTTCATTTGAAAATAAAAATTTGAATCAACTTTTATAGTTTTATGCCCATGAATAAACAGTGCTGAAATTTTATATGGACATATACTGAATTCATGTTGTCTTAGTTGCTTTTCTCATTGGTGAGACAAATACCCAACATCCACAAGTTAAGGGAGGAAAGATTTATTTAGTTCATGGTTTGTAGAGATTTCATTCCATAATCAGCTTGGTCCAAGGCAGGATATCACAGAGGAAAAAGAGTTCAAGTGGAAAGAGTTCATGCAAAACCCCCAAGGATGACCACCGATATTTCTAGTCCTTGTATCTTATCCAGACTACTAAGTGCATGTAGCATTCACACCCTTAATCCTAGTGTCCTTGAGTTTAGCATTAAACCATGACTCAGTCACAGCATCACACACTCCAGACCCAGCCACCTCTGAAAAACTCTCACAATGAAACTTTGAGGGAACATTTAAACCCAAGCCATAACATTGAGAGATTTTTCACAGCTATACTATTTCAAAGTATTGAGTGTACCAACACTTAAAAATATGTGTCAACTTCTCTGAGACTTAGATTATCTTCAATTATTTTTCAAAATATTTTCAAGAAAATTTTCCATACAATTTAAACTACTTTTATATTTTAGAATTGTCAATATCATTGCAAATAGTGCTTGTATATAATTTTCTATTGTTAATATCATTGTAGTATATATTTTATTTTTGTTATTAATAATTCATATATAGCATAATATGTAAATAAAATTACTCATGAGGAACTCAAAGGTTTAATTTTAACTTTTCTTATGCCTAGTTTATTTGCTTTTGTAATTAAAAAATACCTGAGGCTGGGAACTTTTTGATAAAAGATTTATTTGACTCATGGTCAAATAGTTTTTTTTTGAGGAGCCCCCACCCTGACTTCAATATTGGCTGCTGTGTTAGTTAACACTCACACCAACAGTGTGAAGTTGGGAAGCATTATTTCCGCCTTATCTTGACCAGTATTTATCTTTCTCTTATATTTTTGAGAATAGGTGTCATAACTGGGATGAGATAGAATCTCAGCATAGGTTTTTTTCCTGTAGTTTTCGTTTTTTGTGATTTTGGGGCATGTTGTTTGTTTCTTTGTTTGGGGTTTTTTTGATAGACCCTCCATTGTTCATAAATGCAGTTCAGGCTGGCCTTAAACTCACTTTGCAGCCCAGGCTGGCTTCAAACTCGCAGAGGTCCTCTTGCCTCGGCCTCCAAAATCTGGGACTACAGGTGCACGTCACCACTCCCAGTGTCAGTGTAGTTTTAATTTGTATTTCCTTAGGAGTTAAAGATGCTGAACACTTTTTTTTCATGCACTTATTCATCACTTGTACTTCTTTACAAGCATTTGTTTGTTGGTTCATTTATTGATTGGGTTATTTGGTTTGGTAGTGTCAAAAATTTTAGTTCTTTTTATATTCAGAATATTAATTTTCTGTCAGAAAAGCAGCAAGCTGTAGGTTTTCTGTTTAGGCTGGTTTTTCCCTTGTTGTGCAGAAACTGTTAAATTTGATGTAATCCTCTTCACTGATGCTTGCTATTGTTTCTTGTGCTATTGGAACCTAAAGAGAGACTTCCCTTATTCAAACTCAGAGTGATCTTGCTCATTTCAATAGCCTCCTTCTTTCCAAATCTCTTCACTAGAGGATTCATTCTGAGACAGCTACAGTTTATATAAACACCCCTATTGTGATGCCTGTCACATCTTGCCTCACTTGTGATTGTTGATTTGGGGTCAATATCACATCTATTGTTATACATATCTTACTTGCAAGTACACTGAATAGTGCTACATTATAGCAGAGAACTCATTGAATATTTATGATTTGTTTACTCAAATGAGTTATTATTGCTATTAATAAATCTATTCATTTTAAATTTGTTGTCTATTTCCAATGCCGTTAATAAAACTGTTGCCAACTTCCTAATACACAGTCCATTGTTGATAAATGAGTTTATTTCTTCTAAGATAACAAGAAAAAAAACAGAAATCTGTTTCCTGTCCGCCTTCGAAATAAAGAACTTCTGAATTATTTATTCTTTTGGTACATCTGCCTAGTTTTTCCTGTTGATGTCTTCAACTAGCTGTTTACTCTTTCCCTCTGGAGTACGTTATCCAATCTTTACTCTCTTTACTTTTTGTACCTTTAAAATTATGATTTGTCATTTTTCTTCCTTTACTATCAAACTTAATCAAGATTACTGGAAGTTCTAAAGTCCTAAATGTCTCTAAGTCCACATATGACTAGCTAAAACCTTTGGCTTATTTTCAGTGCTTATTTCACTTCAACTAGGGGTACTATTGACTATTTCTATTAAAAACAGAATTTTTTTTTCACAGTGATATTTTGAGATATTTACCTGATATGCTCATGTAAGTATCCAAATGTCAAAAATAGTCCTCAGGAGGTTTTGTTTTTCTAAGAGAAATATGAAACTGAACATATCATACTGGTCAGTGTTCTAATATAATATCTAAATGAAAAGGAAGTCAATTTTCATTCACCAGTAAGCTTTGAATTTTTTGTTTATTTTATGTGAAGAACAAATATACAGTACTTACACTGGCACAAAATTCTTAATTTACATTTTATTTACCTTGTTTCTTATAGTTAAAAACTCTGTTTCAAGGGACATTTTATTTTGGGGTCATTTCTATAGTTATATATGTGATATAATTTAAAAAGGAATATGATTCAAAGAGAAATATTTCTTTCAAGTGATTTCACAAAGATATATTAAAATCTTTAATCTTGGTTTTCATGGAGGTAAAGAAGCAGTGAAAAAATGTGTTATATCTGCCAGTAAAATAACAAACCATTTTTATCATCAAATTGTTGAACCCAAACATGCTACAGATTTATATTTAAAGTATATAAAGCTGAGATCTATGGATTTAATATAAATAATAATGACTAACAACTGAGATATAATGATTATCCGAAGTGGTTAATTTCCATGCAAATAAAGACAATACAATTGTTTTTAAGCGATAGCAAAGTCAACCTTCAGCTTTTCAGTTCAGATGTTTGAATGTCATCTCCACTTAGAAAGATAAAGATTAGGGGCTGGGGATTTAGCTCAGCAGCATAAGTTCCTGCCTTGCTAGTACGTGGTCGTGAGTTTGATCCCAGGTACTGATAAAAAAATAAGGATTAGAAAATAATGAATACTTTTTGGATAAGAAAGTTAGTTTACTTTTGTCATTTACCAACTTAGTTCATTGCTTCTAAGTGTCCTATTAAATTTAAACATCATAGTTTATATTACCTAGATCCAATTCCTCTCTTAAAGAAAGGTACCAAATCCTAACAGCACCATAGTGCCAAATTTCAATGTGATCATCAAAATGGACAAAATTCAACTTATGATGCTCACTTTTGATACTCACATTAGCTATGGTGTCAAAATTATGTTTGGTTTTCTTGTAAACAATTAGCTTGCTTTCATTTTTAAGCTTTTTCTATCCATCCCATAACATAGTATCTTTCTAATGATTTTAATTAAGTAGACTAGAGGAAATGTAGTCATTTTTGCAATAAGATACTTTAACTGACGATAGTACTTACTTATTAATTCGTTCATCTAATTTATTTTAAAAGCTTTACCCCGATGTCAAGACTATACTAAGTACTTGACAGTCATTTATTTTAATAATATATGAAATGAATTAATTTGACCTTGTTAGTATTGTTTGTACAGGATCTCGATTTGTGAACATACTTCCACCTGTTCTAAAAATGATTTTTTAATAATGATACATGTTTTTTTTGTTGTATAGTTTTACGTTTGGCATTTCTGTGACAGCATCTTCTTTTACTACTAAGTTTAAAATAAGAACTATGTTGTTAAACCAACTTTTCATTCATTACCTGATGTTCTGGCTTAAGGTGGTGGCATACATTTTAAAAGGGAGAGTATTGCGCTGTTATAAAGGATGTTTCCTCCTTTCATAGTTCATATTTTTGAGGGAAAATGTACTTAAATTGAAAACTAACAGTTACGGAAAGTCAATTAGAGGGTAAAGGGTGCAATCAAAATTTCTTGCCAGTAGCAGATACCTCAAATATCTTCAATGGGGTCATGTCACCTATATTATGCCACCTATATTACAGCTCCTTAAAAACCGTCTGTAGCCACTTTCTCTGCAAAATATGGGACTGAAATATATGTGAGAAAAGGGATCACCAGTATCAAGTGCTGAGAAATCATCTTCTAACATCTTAAAACATTATTTTAAAACAAAACTCTGTTTAATTTGATGACTATGTTCAGATATTTCTGATGAATACCCTATGCAATCATTGAGCTAAATAGTTAAAATATACCATACAGTCACCTCTGTAAACAGATAGCATCAAAACGTACACTTCTTAGTGCCCTTACACATATGTACATTTGAAATATGACCTTTGTGAAAGTCGTGATTCTAGCACATTTGTATTTGGAATCTTCCATTTCTTACTGAATTTTCTCTAGAAGTCAGATCAAGGATTTGTGCAAGCTCCATCTGACACTGTCCATTAATCAGTGTGATCTGAGACAGGGCTCCACTGGGAAAGTGCACAATTCTGAGTGTTATTTTTACTGAAATGATGCATATGCTCATGTGATTCTTCTCATTCTCTTTTGGGCTTAGATAGAATGCTGTTTTCTGAATCAAATGCCCAAGTCTTGGAACAAAGATTTGACCATGGCTGAATCTTGCCTGTAGACTGCTATTTTTATAATAATTATGTGACGAATTACCTTACAATTGAAATTTCTAGACACAGTTGAAAAAATAGCATGAATAGTGGAATTCGTAGGACCAATTGGCTCGAAAGGAGGAGCAGCTGTCACTTTACAGGGGCGGGGACGGGTCAGCTTGCCACTCACCTTGGAAAAGTGAACTATTTATAATACTTGCTTGATGGTGTTGCAATTGAGATTTTTAAACCCTGAAACACAGAATATTCATGTCACATCTCTAGAATTATCTAACTTCTATTTCTAAAAAGTTTGTAGTTCTAGTGCTGAAATTAGAAATTCTCTTATCCATTTGAATCTCACTACACTCACTTGCAAGATAAGAAAAATTGAAATGTTGTTGTTTTGGAGATATAAATGTGCACCTGGGGGTTTTAGTCCAGTGCTCTAAGCACCTGACTGGCAAGTGCAAGCTTGTGAATTCAATTCCTGGTACACACACACACACACACACACACACACACACACACAAAGGTCACACATGTAAGCAAGGAGATTTTTGAGAGTTCGAGACCAGCGTGGGCTACAAAACGAGCCTAAGGTCAGCCTGAACTGCATGGTGCAAATTTGTACACCAAAATGGGTAAAAGCAATGTTACGTTGTGCATGCACAAGAATAAGTACAAATTTAGTAATGCTATAGGTCAAATAAATAGACAGGGTTAATATATAACCATAAAGTTTTTATTCTTTCATTGTTCTTATCCAGTATGCTGCAAGCAAAACTCCTATAGATAACATGTTTAGAGGACTGATTGGTAGGCATTGGTTGCCTATGTAAACATTTTTAACTTCTTATATTCACACTCCTTTTGGTAGATAGAAAACAATCTAATAAATAAAGCAAACTTTGTTAAGGAGTGACCTCGTAAATTTATAAATTTACCTCACACAATTTTAGCAGAGATTTTCCTCTATTGGATGTGGCTTTTGTCCAGGTGAAATACAAAGTGAGCTGAGACTGTAGAGTGGATGCTGTATTAAAGTGTTTGCCCATACTACTCCGCTGATTTTTCCCTGCACGTAGGTAGACGTCAACTGCTGATTCTTCCCTTTGCAACAGATGCTCCACTTTGTTCTCTGTGGGGCCCTCAGATAATTGCATGCTATTGAATAGCCCCATTTTCTCTGTGCATTATTGCACAATTTACTTTTAACAGACTTATATCATTGTTGCCAAAGAGGTGCGCTATATTGTCACAATGAAATCTCCCTGACAAAAACAGATATAAAAGGAAGAACTGAGCTGTAGAAATTTCCTTGTTAATTGCTATTAAATGATTATAGGTTCACCTTACTGCTCCCTGAGACTTTATTAACCAGTGTAAGGCCATCATCAAAGGTCCCCATAAAGGTTAAAAATTTCCCAACACTGAATCACAGCAACTATTTATACAATTAATAATCTCAAAGATTCCTGTAGAATTCTCTTGTTAGTTGGGTTATGAAAAATTCACCTTTCTCTAGAGATAATGCTACAGAAAAGAATCATGTGCAGTACATATAAAGATATATTAAAATAACACTGCAGCACAAAAGGTGAATTTGGTAAGTAAATGTGACATTTAAATGTCCTTGTTACGATGGGTTTTAAAAGCTCAGTTATTTATGAACACTCCTTTTCAGCACTCAGAGGAATAATGAACCAGTTATTATTATACTAGTTGGGGAAACTCTAGGGGTGTGATATGAAAATGATTTGCCTTTGAAAGTTCAACTATCTATCATATATTTTAGTGCTAGTAGAAAAAAATTTCATAACATTTAAAAATATACGAACATGAAATACTATTGGATTTTATTCTATGGAAAAAATGGAATAAGAATATTTTATGTGGCATATGAGCAAATAAAAAGAAGACTGAAAAGCGAATAGATTCATAATTGTAGCACCTTGCCTTGGGCAAGCACTAAGTTCTCTTATATCGATAGTATGTTTTAACCTCTACATTATTAAAATTCATTCACCTATATATTATTAGAATTTCTCACATCAAAATAACATTATGTTTACCCTCATTTTTTTCTGTTTTTATAGCATTTTCATTTACTTTCAGTAAATGAAATTTACATAATATGATAGAATTGATGTGATCAATTTACTGATGCATGAAATGATGTACAAAATAAGGTACAGTGACCAAATTGATTCTGTAAACTGCAGAATCAGCATTGGAAGACAGATCTGACTCAAAATATGCAGCACATTACTTAGGAACTGTTGCTGTCAAGCAGTTGTGATCTATATTCTGTAATTATTTTGAGTTGTAGTCTATACACAACTCTGAAATAAATTTTACTACACTTTGAGTAAGAAAAAAGAAGCCTGAACCACTTATATTCTAGCTATTTTCTAAACTGAAGTGATTGCATTTTACATTGAAAACCTCATATAATATGTAATCTGTCAGAATATAAATAATAGTAGTGCTAAAACTCTTACAGTTTTCAGTTATCAATACTGACATATCACAGTTTTCTTCCCCTTGCATGTAAGCATATGCCTGTTAAGACAAACAATAAATGTAGCACAGTAGGTTAAGTATAGTTGACAGCAATTAATTGAATATTTCGAAATAACTTGTAGAGAAGCTTTTGATGTTCTCACACAAAAAAGATATATGTCTGAGATGATAGACCTACCAATTATTCTGACTAGATCTATATACATATATATACTTTGATATATATATGATCAATACACATATATATACTTTGAGATATATATATATATATATATATATATATATATATATTTGATCAATATACATATACGGGTATTGAAATGTTACACTGTACCCTATGAAGATGTTTAACCACCATGTGTCAATTAAGTAAGACATATTACATTTAATAAAAGTAACAGCCAGATTTAGACTATGTTTAAATCTTTCATTCAAAAAAGAACCTCTATTTTCCTTTTAACTTAGCTGCATGACTATAAGTAGTTATATACAAATTTGGTTTTGAAATTTTAACACATATTTTCATTACCTATGGTGTCTGTTTACAATATTCACTGTGAGAAATTGACTTTTACTTGAGCACTATGATACAATTATTATAAATGCTAAGATATCACTCCACTTTTTTTGTGTCCCAAGAAAATCCTGCTGCAATGAACCATCCTGAACAAATGACTTAGATAAGACTCATAGGTACCCCCTTGGTTACTTGTGACAAAAACTGACATGGACCCTCCAAATGCTTATTCATTGGTCCATAAATGAGCTGAACTATTTAGCCCCACCGGTCAGTGAGAACGATGCTGGTTGAAACAAAATACAAAGCAAACACCAGCAAAATACTTTGGTTAAACTTCTCTCCTTCTCTAGGTAGCTATCCTTGACCAACATGCAACTCTTCCTTACAACACTTCCTGAGAACAGGTGACCTCAGAACAAAACCTGGTCTGATCTCCTATTTAATCACATTTTTTTCTTTTATGTTTTGCTCATTTCTTTATGTAAAATAAAAACATTTTTTTCCTCAAGATGCTTTCAGACATAATAAGCAGAGTGTTCTCTCTATTGGAATGCTTACAGTACTCTGTTGCAAAGACTTTCTTTTTCTCACAATAATCTTTTCAGTAAAATCTCTCCTTAGTCCATGCTAAATTTTTTTTAAACAGTAATAAAGAAAAATACAGAGCCACAGCACTTTTATTCCCATTACCATGTTACCTTTATGATAAGGTATATGAAGAGAAAGTTTTAATATTAGTGCTGAAACATAAAATGAATAAAATGATATGTTGTTATTCACATCAAAAGTAGCAGGTGTTGTCTAAGCCCAGCTGTAATGGTGGGCACTGGAGCAAGGCAGGATGCTTCTTTTTGCTCTGTGAATATAGTTAATGATTTTTATAAAGTGAAAGAGAATATGAAGCTGGTAATAAAGGATCATTTTAAGAAGGTTTCTTTAGCTGTTCAAAGATAAAACTTTGTCTCTTGGTCCACAATAGTGTTTTAACTACTGGAGACATTTATGATGAGCAGTTGACAAGTGGTACTTATTTTTTTTCTGAATAACCACTTTGAAGAAATATGAATAATTTTCATAATAAGTCATGTTCATATTGATAGTTCTGCTTTCAAGGTCTTTTATATTCAGATCGAGATATAGAAGTTTTGGAGTAATGTATTTTGTGATAACAGGAAATCCGAATTCTGATTGGAGATCTTATTAATGCTACCTAATAAAACTTCACCAAATGTTTCATACTATAATCATTAGGTATCCTTTTTTTAGGGAAGGGGAAAGAAAAGTAGTGGACTAGAAGACAGGAGCTATGGTTTGGGAAAAAAATGAGAGTATTTTTGCTAGAATAACAGCCAGATTTTGACCCAAAGAGGTTAAGAAGGAATTGGGAGGAAATGACCAACAATCAGTGTGCCTTGTGATGGTTATAGCAAAAGCACTTCTATGCAATAGAAGAAGTCAGACATACAAGAATGTAAGTCTTTCCATCTGAAAAATTTTTGATTACTCTGTCATTATTGAATTCTCAGTACTCATGGCCTCAAGGAGATGATCACAAAGAAAGGAACCTCCAGCCCAGAAGTAGAACATCACTGACCCAAGGTACTCTACCTTATATAAGTGAGGAGCTCTCTCTAGAAATCTCTGATGTGTAGTTTCAAGGTTTTTTCAGTAGCTCAAACATTTTTCCCATTTTACTAGTAAAAGGGTAATCTTCCATGTAGCCAAACATCGTGGATATTGCACATAGGAAACAAAATATTTGGTTAAGTATAGATAATATAATTATCTCATAGGACACGCTCAGGTGGAATTGATTTATATGTCAATAATTTCTCAGGGTTTTTTTTTTTTTTTGTACTTTCCTTCTGGCATTCCTGAAAACTGGATGTCACAGCATGGGAGTTCTCCAAATCTCTTGCCTCTTTCTCCATCCTTTCCTATCACCTTTCCACCTGAAAGAAATAGTTAAAATCACCTGCTCATCAGTGCACTTTTCAGCAATATCCATTTTGCTGTTTAGCCTGTGTCATGATGAACTTTTCTATTGTTAAAATGTCCTATTTTTATTTTATACTGCAGCTACACTTGCATGCATTTGTGTGTTCAGAGGCATACTACTTTAAAATTCAATCATGTAACTTTATTTCTTTGTCTTTAGGTCTTTGTCCTCATTGAGCTCATGCTTCTCTGTTGTGCTGGCTGCTTTCCTCAGTTTTGCTTCGTCAGTTTTAACATTGTTTGGTTGTGATTCCCTGTTGAGAACTTTCTACTTCACTGTGCTTTTACTCTGCCATTGACGTCATCAACAAATCAGTATTGGAGAAAGTTCTTCATCAAATACACAGATATTACAAATATCTTAATTTATCATTCTAGGAACTTACTGAAGAGTATGTATCAATATCTTTTGAATTATTAGCCTCAAATTTCTTTCCTTACTGTGTTCACAGTTCTAAGCATTTTTTATGTTGATGATTTAAACCCCTGCATGGAACGTGCTACCCTAAAGCCAGACTTTAAAATCTCAGTCAAGGTCTCTTCCATTGAGACAATGTTGTCCTTTGCCCAAAAGAAAGAAACTATGCTTTATCTCATCGATAAGTTAGTTTGGTGGTGTTTTAGTGATTCAGAAGTCAGCCATGCCTATACTACAAAAGCACAACAGTTTTGGAATCAAAATTTGCAAGCTTTGTGCTTTACTCTGTGTAAGCAGAAGCAAGAACCTTGATGCTGGGCGAGATACTTGGTCACTGAGAGATCTCTACTATCCTCAGTGAGTCCAGTCCACAAAGACCGGCATCCTCTCTCCTATATAATTCCCATATATGCTGCCTTCCAGTTGGAGTCAGACAGCATTATTAAGGTTCATGTCTAAATAGACTTCCACTATTAAATATGAAATTTGAAAGCTATAATTTATATTTAAATGTACAAAAATTGAGTATCAGGCCATTTTTCTTATTTGTAGACAGTGAAGGAAAACAACCACAGGCATATTAGGCTGACCTGAAACTGCTCGATACCCTCTCCTCCAGTGCTACTGTACTCGGAGCTCATCACTAGCAGCTCAGTTTTGGCAGGTAGCCACAAACCCCTCTCACTGAACACCCACAGGATCTATAAATGACCCCAGGCCCTGTAAGAGAGGATCTGATCTGGTCTCAAGGCCAGAGCAGTCCCTATTGAGATTGTTCTGAAATAAATCTTATCTTTTTGATTTCATACCTTTGTCTCTTTCCCCCGCTTTTTTTCCCTAACACACAGGGAAAGGTGAAGGAAGCAGAAAAACCCTGGTAATAGTAAATCTACTCATCAGCTTTCACATCACTAATGCACAGTACTTGATATCCACAATGTAAAGGAGGGGAGGTGTATTCTGGGTGACAGTTTGAGTGAGTTCAGTCCACAGCTGACAAGGCAGAAAACTCCTGGTGAAAGGAAATGATGAAGGAAAACTGCTTACGGAATAGGAGCCAAGAAGTAGAGACACAAAAGAGAAGCTGGGAATAAAAAAATATTCTTCCAGATCACGCCTCCAGGGACCTATCCCTCCAGACCACTTCCAAATGTGAGACTTTGGGGGGATTCTTTAGATCTAAGCCATGGCTTTCCACCCATGCTCCCTAAAAGTCCCATGCTCATCTTATTTTGAAATACATTTAGTTCAACTCTAAGGTTCACCAAAATCTTATCAGTTATAGAACTGCTGAATAATTGAAGTCAAAAGTCTCTAAGAAAAATAAAACAAAGCAAAAATCTCTTGTTTCTGAGTCCCTGTAATAATAAAAATAAAGTTAAACATTTCCAACATAAAATGACACAGGACAAACATTTCCATTCCACAAGAGATGAACAGGGGTCTATAAAGGAATAAGACCAAAGCAAGGCCGAAATACAGCAGGGCTGACATTAAATCTTTCAGGTTCATGGCCAGCACCCAGGTAGTTTGTAGAAAGATGTGAGGCTCAAAAGTCTTGGGCAACCTCAACACTATGACCTTGCAAGTGACAGTCCATACGTACAGCCTTCCTTGGGCTGGATCTGCCTGCTGCCTACGCTTTTCCCTATCAGAAAATCCACATAATAGACTTCTCCAAATAATAGGGTATTTACTGTACCTCTGGCTTCACTATCACAATTTCATGAATTTTCCTCTCAAAGGAACATTGCCTGGCCTCCCAAGCTTTCTTCTGAGTTCTGGTGTAAGCTTTCATGACCTCTCAACTCCTGCATTCTGCATGCCCATAAAACCAGAACCAGATGACTGATGCCATGGAGTTCTGCCAGCTCCAGTAGCCTGGACCTTTAGATGACAGCTGCAGAGACCTTTTGAGTTCCTGGAAGTCTAAACCTGGGGAAATGAATTGCAGGGTACTAATTTGCTAGGCATCAGTTCTCAAGCATGGAATCCGAGAGCCTTCTTCTCACATGGAATCCTTGTACACTTGTACCTTCAAGCTTGAGATGAGTGTGGATTTTCTGATTCCTGAGATGCTTCCAAGTGATCTTTTTGTTCCTGTACAGATGACTTGGTTTCTTTTTATTATACTAATCTCTACAGGAGTCACAACTCATTTTGTCCCAATATAACAGGTAATTCCTTGCTTGTCACCCATAAAAGTTTCTACATTATAACTCCTTTGTGGCTCTTCATTTTTCCTATAAATCTTACTAAAGTCTGATAGGAGTGGCCATGCCACATTTGAAAGTTGGTGTGAATGAAGTTTTCTCAAGATAGAAGCTGAGGGCAAGAAACCATCCTTATATGTCATGGCCCCAGTAAACTGCCCTTTGGACTAGGGTCTACTTTTCATTAGAGCATTTTGAGAGGTATTTTAAATCTAAACCATAAAATTTGCTAACAAATAGAAAAATGATTATAAAAATGTTTGTCAGAAAATAAGCCTCAAGAAAGTCATAGCCTTAATTAATTTATCCAACTAATTTTGACCTGTCTGAAGAAAGAGCTATAAGAGATTTTCAACCATAAATCTATTCATAGAAACAATTATTTTCAGTACAATAAGCAATTTTCTACTTGAATAAAATAACTTGGATTTAACTGAATTTGTTATTTTGAGAAGGTTATTCTAGTTTATACATCGCCATTTTTCAAAAATGTTATCATAAAAGCATATATTTTATCAAATGTATTACATTTCACGCATTAGAAAAAAACAGCAACAACAAAAAATCAAAAACATTTTGTCTCACTCTTCCCTCCATATTTTGTGATGCCTAGAATTCAATCGAGGGTCTTCACCTAAACTAAATTCTAGGCTGTTTTTATTTTGAGATAGGTTCAAATTAAGTTGCTAAACTGTCCAGGGTGGGCCTAAATTCATGAGCCTCCTACCACAGCTTCCCGGAATGCTGAAATAGGGGTGTGCACCACCGTGCTCTGCTCCCTGCTTTCATTTATAAAATCTCAAGTATGTTATTACTTATTTTATTCATTGTGTCAGTAATATGGTAAATGCCAGTTCTTATAACTTTAAGGTGGCTTAGGTAACTATTAGCGAGAAGATTTGTGTTTAGTTTTAATATTCAAGTCATTCTTTCTTAAAATAAAGTTTTTCATGAATCCTTACATTAATATATCTGATATTATGTTATTAATCCTCATTTCAATCATGAAATGAAGTAATATGGTTTCTTCAAAATTGGAAAACTTGCCTATTTGGTTCTAATTCTCAGAAGGTCAAAATAATGTGAAATTGTCATTCATATTTCTTATACTTGAAAGAAGTTTTGATATTGAATTTACAATCATTGTAGCATTTTAACTTACATAATGACATCAATTGTTTATGGATATGTTTAAAAGTGCATGAGAACTTAAAAATATTTTATCTATTCCTTATAATTTTTGTCTTGACAAGCTATTACATTGAACAATTGTTTTGCTTTTATTTTTGTAATAATAAACAGTTTTAAAATGTTAAATGAGGTTTGAAAGATACATAATGGCACCTTGAGGTTTCAAATCAGTCATGTTGATAAGCAACCATGTCATATTTTTTATATTCTTCTGCAATTTCTAAAGTAATTTCAAAATATTGTACCTTATTTTGTATTAAGGTTGTTAATTTGAAAAAGAATGAGTTCACGCTCTTCCAGTTTTGTGCCGAGTAAGAATGCAGCATTCATTACCTTTTTGCCCTGTCAACTTCCACCATGTGGAGACACAACAAGAACCTTCATCAGAATCTAGTATTTCCCCTCTTGTTCTTTCTATTTGTTAGTGCCATGAAAAATAATAGTTGTTACTTATAAATTACCCAGTCTTGGACATTTTGTTACTGTACCTTCAATACAGTATGAAATATTACACAGTCTGCATTCACAATAGACAATCTATACATTAGTTCCCTTCGTATGTTTTTCATTCATAAATTCATCAAGTTCAAATCCAAAGTATTACCAAAAAATTTGTGTTTGTACTGAACCCACAGACTTTTTTGTCATTTCCTAAACAATGTTGTGTTGCAAGTACTCAGGAGGCATTTGCATTGAATTAGGGATTATTACTAACTAGACCTGATTTAAAGAACATGCAGGATGTGGACAGGTGACATGAAAATATTACACCACCTTCTGTAGCAAGTTGATTATCTTTGGATTTCAGTATCCATAGAGATCCTGGGTCCAAACTCTCACTAACACCTAGAAAAGATTGTATTTCATACTGTAAGTTCGTGTTGAATCTAACAGAAATATAGCACTACATCTATCATCCAAGACAAGCACCTATTAAGTGCTTCCTTTAGCAAGGTGCACTTTTTAAAGAGTATTGCCAGCAGTACATAAAATAAATTTTCTTATATAATTGTTAATGCAGAAAAAATTTAAAATAATACATAACTTAAGTTATACTGGGAACATGTTTTTGCAGAAAATACTAATCTAGGATCATCATAATTGCTCTAAAACGGAGACCTTGAAACCTAGATCCTTTCTTACTTTGCTTCTAACAAGCCTCATGGCCACGCCAAGTTCCGAAACGTGTCATGTGTTTTTCTCATTTGCAAAGTGTAACTTTAAGAGCTGCTGAATTTTCCACTTTAAAGATGAGTCTAGGATTCAAACAAGCACATCAGTTTTGTAAGCATGCAAAATACATATTTCAGAGATAGTCTTAAAATTAGAGAAAACAGCATTTGTATTTGCTCTTTTGATTATGAATGTATAACCCTTAGGGCCTCCTATTTCTTTCAGCATCCTATTCTTTCACAACTATTTGCTTCCAACAGCTTTGTAAGTTTGTGAGTTAAACTACAAAGCCTATGCAGGGTTCAAAGGCTAACAACTATGACAACTCACACTCAGCTAAAAATTACTGTCACTACATTACCACTGTATAGCAAAAATGGAACACAAAGTCCATACCAGGTGAAGAGCGGTGTGAATGGAAACAGTTCTCTGCTCTCTTCCTGCAGCATGAAAGAAACAGAAGCAAGGCTTTATTCTGAATATATCTAATGGAAAAATGGAAACTCCAACTGAGCAGAAGAACAAGCAACCAACAACTCGGCGTTTTCTAAAATGTTCAGCAAATGTACAGCCCTGTTCTCTACAAAACAAGACAAAACGAAACGAAACAAAACAAAACAAAACAGAAAAATACTCCTTATCACAAATTTTTTACTTCAGCAATATTTTAACCAAATTAATCATAGTAATGTAGCATGTGCTAAATTATTAAACTTGTTTTTACAAATAATTTTAAATGAAGTTTTACATTTTAATCACATGATTAGCTATCAGTTTGCCTGGGTGAAGGCAAAACAGTAATTATATTTAAAACTAAATCTGCAATTTTATTAAACTAAAAGTAACAAATCATATGACTGTCTAAGATGAGCTAAATTAATTGAATAATACCAAAGGATAGTATTTATAGGTTTCTGAGTGTTAATTATAATATTTATAGTTATCAATGCCAATTGTTATAGCTAATAAAGTAAGTGATTTATAACTTAATAAATCAATTATAATTTTGATTATTTTGAATTAAATTTTATTATTATCAAAATAGTGAGAAATTGTGAGGAAGAAAAACTACATATCTCTAAAAGTTTTGCCTTTTGAGAATTTGTAATTTTGGATTTTTCCAAACTCAATAATTCTCAAAGATCCATGTATATTGTTTTTGCAGAATTTGAAAAATAATGTGTATTATGTAAAATTGTAGTGAAGTAAGACAGTTTGAGGAAAAAAAAATTTATAATTAATGCTCATTTTAAATCTAGCACACTGACTTTCTTGTATTCAACTTCCATTTTTTAGCCTTATTAGTAATTGTGGAAAATTAAAGCTGGGCACATTCTTTGACATTTACCAAGAGAAGGTAAATTTCTACTCTAATATGAGAGATTTCTCTGACTGATTTTCCAAAGAAGACATATCAGTAAAAATGACTTTGACAGTTTTCACTTTGTAATAGTAACAATTCCCACTTCCTGTCTTTTAGAATGCTCCTTCTTAATACCTAGCCAAGTCTTGAAAGAACCCCCAATCAGCTTTGAGGAGATACTCATTAGAAAAGTCGCTTTGAATTGTGGCTGGCAATGCTGGTCTGGACTGCAGCAAGTTCAGTGAAATTGATTCATCAAGCCGAGCTGACAGTGTCAACTAACAAGTTAGGTGAAGGGAGCCCACCTGTTCAGACTCTTCTGGAACTGCATGTCAATCATTGAAGTACATACTTGTCTAAGCCACTAAGTCTAGATATGGTTGGCTACATAACTAGATAACTAAATTTCATTCCATAAAAACAGTGAAATAATAGTCAGATAAGATTACGGAGTGCTGAGGTTAGGAGTTATAGAGGTAAGTTATACAGAAGATACCAGAATAAGTTCTAGTGTTAACTAGATGACTGGAACAGTGATCTTTCTAAACTCATACTGTTTTCTGTATTTGCTGATTTCTTATACTTAAATCAGTGTTATACAACATTCATTTTCTTAAATTTAGAACATTGGCATTCTTTAAATTGATGCACAATAATTCTACACATTGATGTGTTATAGATTAATTCATCATGTATATAAAGTATACAATGATTGAACAGAGCAAATAGGATTTTCATTGCCTTAAACATATTTCATTACATTTTCCTTGGGAGTGTTTGAATTTCTCCCATCTAGTTCTTTACAAAACATTCAATTTTTGTGAACTACAATACCCTACACTGCTGTAGAACACTAGAATTTATCCCTTTTGTGTAACTGTATTTTGTTATCTGCTCTATAACTTCTTTCTATCACTGCTAACCTCAGAACTCTCTAATCTTATGTGACTATTATTCTATGTCTTTGGAGTGAAATTTCAGCCTCCACACATGATAGAAAACATGTGATATTTTTCTTTTTGTGTCTGATTTCTTTCCCTTAATCTCAAGATTTCTGGTTCCAAACATGTTGCTGGAAGGGATAAAATTTTCTAATTTTTATATCTGAATAATATTCCAATGTATATTATTTTCTTTATATGCTTATCTGCCAATGAATGCTTCAGTTGATTTTGCTTCTTGGCTACTGTAAATAATACCTCAATAAATATAGGAGTGAAGATAGTTCATTAACATACTGCTTTCAATTATTTTGATAACATTCCCAGGATTGCAAAGCTAGACCATATGGTAGTTGCTAGTTTAGTGTTCTAAGTCACCTCCATACTGTTATTTATAATTGTTATACTAATTGAGATTCAAACATTTTCTCCTGAAGATTTACTGTAGGATACTGGTTTAGTTAGCCTTACTATATTTTTGTTCTCAGTAGGTATAATAGTTTATTGTCCAGATAGTTTCTTCTGCTATAATTATAGTGATCATTGCTTGCAGGTGTCTGACTTGTCTGTGTTGCAGGCATTTGTTGTTTTTCTTGCCAGCTTGGAAGCAGTTAAGAGGTAAGGAATTTTGCCAGTGGTTGTAACATGTTTTTATCTGAGATTGGAGGGAACTTCCATATCAGCTTCTGAGGGTGAAACAGAGATGGGGAAGACTCTGATTGGCCTAGATATAGAAAGTATGTAAGGTGCAGTAGTGCAAGCAGGGCACACATTCATTTCTGAGACAAATGTGGGAGTAGGCCTGCCTCGTGGGCTCAGTCAAATGTAATGCAGTGTTCCTGATATTGGAAGTGAAGCTACATTATGATTAAATCTAAATATTGCTCAAAAATTTTATGGGTATGAAAAGGAATTGAATCATCTGGGTGCTATAGCAGACTTACTGTTTCAAGATGGGAAATGTTTGAAGGTGGGTCACTGGGGCCTAGCCTGGAAGGGCATCTCTCCCTCATCATTTCCTCCTTTCTCTCTCGTCTCCTTTGTTACCACAATGTGTAAAACTTTGTTCCACCAGGCCCCATGTCTTTTGTGCCTTTCCCTCTTCATCAGGTCCTATCAGCCTTTCAACCAGCCATCTATGGGAAGAATCCTTTAAAATATATGAAGTGAATAAATCAATCTGAACATTTTGATTTTGGGGTTCTGTGTCTTAGTGACAAGAAAGTGTTGAGGATAGATTTTGGTACCAGAGAATTATAATCTTTATAAAGACTTTAGTTGACCATATGGTTTAGAAGTATATGAAATAGATTCATGGTAGCAGTTTAGAATGATTTGGAGATGTCAGATAAAATATGACAAACTAAGATTGATATGAGATCCTGGTCAAAAGTTAGAAGACCAGAATGATGATATAAATGAAAAGAGTAAAAACAGACTAAAGAAGTTTCAAATGGAATCAAGGACTCCATTGGCAGTTGAATTACAGACCATGTGTGTTATGTTCTCAGATAAATTTTATCTGAATTTATCCAAATCCTGGAACTTTTTAGGAGACTAAGAATGGTAGGTTAATTAATCTAGTGGAGCACATTTTAAATAAGTCAAACATTCAGACTGTGGCATGGCTTTTTTTACCCAGATTTATAGTGAAAACTAAAAGCAAAGAGTAGAACTAAGTAACTTGGAAAGTTTGGAGTTTCTTCAGAAAGTACCTACAAATTGGAACAAAAGAAAGCATGAGTGGTGAAGATTTTAAAAGATTGTGGCTTCACAGGAAAGAAAGTGCCTGCAAAATAAGGGCAAAGAAGACTATAATTGTTGAAGAGATTAATATTAAGAAGAAGCAAAGTACTTTACATCAGGACAATAGGAAAGATGACTTGGGAGCATCTCATTAATCAGCAACATTATATTTTTCATAGGCACAAGGCTGCAAACTTCAAATGTTTCATTTGAGAAAAGAGGCCCTGGTGCCCCTGCTTAACAAGAGCCACCTAGGAATTCATTACATAGTTTTCAGCTTTCTAGGCATTGAGAGTGCTTTGTTGCCACTTTCCAAGGAAACCTGGTTAATGTTCAAGCAGGGAATAAGACCCTGGCATCATTTATGTGACCCTGGTTTACTGACACGCAGAATAAAAAGTTGTGGGATCAAGTAAGCTCACATTCAGATTTCAGAGGAAGACCTGGGGCCCATGCAATTTGCACCTCAGAAGGAAATATAAGAAGCTGTGAAAATAAAGATGGTAGTGCAATGGAAACCCCAGGAAAGTGGAGATGCCACAGACATGGAAGCTGCTGAGGAAAATCACAAGGAGTGGAAAAAAGCAGCCCAAGATAGCAGCCGTGATGGCTTCAAACAGCAGTACCATAGGGATAGCGCCACCCTATCTGTGTATGGTTCATTTCTCACTACAGCTCGCCCTAGATGTTAGACATGGAGTTATAGTATGTATCGATCTGCTGGGATTTTGTGTGCTTTGGTGTGATTTTTTTCTATCCTTCTCTTCTTCCTTTTTAAAATAAGATTGTTTATCCCATGCCATTGTGTATCAGGAATGTTGAACTTTCATTTTTATTATTACCTCAGCTCTCAGATAAGAGTTTGCCTTGAGGTTCAGAGGAGATTTGTTCTTTTCACTAATACTGTAACTGTTAAGACTTTCTTATTAGACTATATGCACTTGTACATTTTCATGGACATGAGTATTTGGGGACAGGAGAAGAACATTATGGTTATATTTAAATGTCTGTCAAATACTCAAGAGTCAAAGGTGATTTGCATCATATGGAACTTATAACTGATTTGCTGTTAAGAGGTGGGGCCTTATTGAAAGCAGATCACTTGGGCTGTGACTTGGAAGAGCATATCTTCCCTCCTCTATTTTTATTCTTCTTTATCTTCTTTCTGATCATCCTGATCTGAACAGTCTTTTTTAGGCAGACCCTTACACCTTTCTCTTCCTGCCTTGGAGTCAACTGCCTCTCGACTGAATCATCTAAAATTGAGAGCCAAAATAAATGTCTCCTACTTTAAATTGTGAACATCAGGTACTTTTTCTAGAGGGTGAGAAATTAAATAGGACAAGTACCCATTGTTTGAGCATCATATGGGTGATGGTCCGAACTGGCAGGCCTTATTAGGTAGCCTGTGTGAATATATTTGTAGTGAATCAGGATCAGGAGGAAAATTCTCAGTGTGGGTTTTCTAATTCTCAAGGCCAAAGTAGGGGTAAATAGAGCTGTCCAACTGCCTCCTAGATACTTGAGTGGGCCAAACCATTCTGGGCAGTATTTCCAAATATCACTCAGGTAAGGTAAGAGGTTCATCTCGCATCTTCCTAGGTCCTCAGGGATTAGACTTTCTTAGGACAGGCTTTCTGGCTGCTCCCTGGGACAGAATGTTGGTGAAAAAGACTGTCTTTTCTGGAGCACTGATGAGTCACACAGTTTTAAGTGGGCTGTCTAACTTTGTTCCAGAGCTACAAAACGGTTAATTGAGTTATTGAGCTGGTTTTTAAAGCCTAGATTGTTGAGCCCAGTAGTCTTTCTAAGACCTTTGTCGGATAGGGCTTTCAAGATGGTACTGCAGGTAAATACATTGCATAGTAGAGGGAATAACATAGATTATGCCTTTTTTGGGAAAGTGCTGCAGTTTGTGTTTCCTGATAGCACCTTAAATTATCGTTAGGGACTCTGATGGATGCACACTTCACCAAGTGCAAATATTTTGGATATCTAATGTGTTAGTGTGAACTTCTAAACAAAGTCTTATTTTCCCCCTGAACAAAATCTCTTTCAGTTCAGTTCGTCTTTAGTAGAGACACAGAAAAGTAAACTCTGCACGCTGATTTTCTGACTATACGAGACCTACATGTGCCTCTGTGTATTGTAATATCCTTCAAAGCCCACTGTATTCAGGGACATTGCCTCAAACACTATAGTGGAACAGTGATTCCACTGTTTTCATTGTTTGATCTTTTTCTGTGGAAATCAGCATGTGAGTACTGATATCACATTAAATATATTTTCTTAGTCTCTGTTTATGTCTAAAATACAGTTAAAATTTTCTGAGATTTTTCTATACACAATTTATATACTTCTAATCTTTGTTTGAAACAAGGTTGGTGGATATTTGCAAGAACATATGACATACTTCACAGTAAAATTTGAGCAATTTGAATACAATTTAATTTTTCTTAGAAAAAATTGGCTTGCAAGACATACAGTTCCAGGGAAAACCAGAAAAAAAAAAAACTAAGCTCCCACCAGTGAGCCAGCCAGAGCAAAGAACAGGAAGAACCAGGGAGAAAGCTAAGCCTTCACGCGTCAGCCAGCCTGGGTGCACAATAGGGAGAGGTGAACAGTCCCCTTTCCCTGTTAGCAACCAGCTGATTCAGAGGAACTCTATCGTTTGATTGACTTTGCAAGCCTAAAGCTGGTAGTCTGAGCAACTATTCTGAGGACAACGATATACAATACTGTAACTATTGTGGATTTCCTAATGTTTTATTACTGTTTCAATTTGTTTTATTGCTCGATTTTATTCCCTTTACAATTAAATTTTTAAAAATGAAAAAAGATATATAGATCCAAATATTCATTTGGGTGAACAGAAGGAATTGCAAAGGAGATTTATTTTATTTTACTTCATCTTATTTTATTTTACTTCATCTTATTTTATTTTATTTATTCATTTATTTTGATGTTGAGGATCAAATCCAGGTCCTTGTGCACTGAAGGCAAGAGCTCTACCACTGAGCCACATTCTCAACTTCTACACATGAAAATTAAGAGAATAAACAGTGGAGTTCATTTCTTTTTAAATCTTGCTTAATCTTATTATATGTCAATAGTATATCAGCTTGGGAAGACTATGAATAATTTTGAATAAAGTTACATTACTACTCTCTAGGTAAATGAAGTTCCCTAGCACTGTGGTGGCCAGAGTAGCATTTTCTAATAATATAAATTTCTATGCAAAGCCCACCTAGGAGGCAGAAACCTAAGAGACAGAGCGAGCAAGAGAGAGAGAGCATGAATGCAGAAGACTCTAAGAATAACAAAAGTAATTGTATACTAAAAGAGGAAAACAAAATTTTGTATAAGTATTCTGAAAGATACCATTTTTGTATGTATTTTTTAGTAAATTTATATTCAGAGTCAAACACATCTTTGGCTTTTTCTATTATATATTCATTTATGATCAAAGACTTCCAGATATTCATATTGTCTTTCACACATCTCTATACTAAAAGACTTTTAGATATTTACATTGGTTTTTAGATTGAAGCATTTTAAATCTGCTTCTTTACTGGGAAATCCATAGGAATTTGGAACATAAAAATATTCCTTTTAAAAATTTTATTTAAAGAGAAAAAAACAGAAAAAGGGTAGAAATGTTACAGAATTTCAAAAAAAAAGATAAACTAAGAAATCACTAGTATAAATTACATATCCTTTTAGAAATAATTGTTCAAGTTACACAATTAAAGCATATGATGTGTACATTCAAGCAGTAAGACTGCAAACAGATCTAGTCAACAATTCAGCAAGAACTTAGAAACATGGTTATCAATCCTACATACTTAAATATACATGGAGTTATATCTTTTATAGCACTTCCTATTTCCTCTCTTTTTTTACAATAGTGATTATGCATTTTTTAAAGAAAATTATTTAAAGAGGAAAAAAAGCAAAAGAAAAAGGGTAGCAACAATACAGAATTCTAAAAGAAAAAATAAAAAAAGAAAAAAACAGTAAGAAATCACTAACTGATAAATTACACATTGTCATCTTGGAGGTAGTTGTTCAAATTACAAAATTAATGGATACATAGTAGACATTCAAATAGTGATACTGCAAACAGTTCTGCTCAAAGATCCAACAAAGATTCAGCAATATGGTCATCTATTTTACATACTCAAACATACATGCAGTTATATCCCTTAGAGCAGTTTCTTTTCCTCTCTTTTTTACAATAACAATTACACATTTTGGTTTTATTACACTTGTAGTTCTTATTTACTTTTACACTAGAGACACAATATAATATTTATAAATATGATTCTTATTTACTTCACTAATGAGGATAGTCTCAAGTTGTATCCATTTACCTATAAAGGCCTCATGATCATCCTTTTTTTATAACTTATTAATATTCCATTGTATAAAAATACCACATCTTTTTCATCCACTCTGTGGTTGATGGGCAACTTGGTTGTTTCCAAGATTTAGCTATTACAAATTGTGCTGCTATGAACATGAGTGCACATATATCACTGTGATATGAACTTTTCAGTTCTTCTGGAAAAATACTTAGGAGGGAAATAGCTGGATTGAATCCTAGTCTTCTTAGAATTCTCCATATGGATTTCTATAATGGTTGCACCAGTCTACATTCCCACCAACAGTGAAGCAGTGTTCCTTTTCCCCCCACAGCCTCACTAACATTTGTTATCAGTTGATTTCTTGATGGTAGCCATTCTGTCCGGAGTGAGGTGAAATGTCAATTTTTTTTAATTTGCATTTCTTGAATGACCAGTGATGGTGAACATTTATTCATGCATTTATTTGCCATTTGTATATTTTCCTCTGAGAACTGTGTGTTCTACTCAGATGCCCATTTTTGGAGAGGGTCTTTGAATTTGGGGGGGTTTTATGTTTTCCAATTCTTTATATGTTCTGGATATAAGTCCTTTGAGGGGTTGTTGGCTAAAATTCTTTCTCACTTTGTGGGTTTTCTTTTCACTCTGTGGATGATTTCTTTTGAAGTGCATAAATTTTTCAGTAACATGAGATCCCAGCTGTTGATTCTTTGAAGTGTTTCCCATGCAGTCTGCATTTTGTTCATGAATTCTCTGCCTATCCCTATGTCTCCAAGACTTCTACCTACCTTGTCTTCAGGAGATTTAGTGTTTCTGTTTTAATATTGAAGTCTTTGATCCATCTAGACTTTAGTTTTGTGCATGGTGATATGCCTGGATCTAGTTTCAGTCTTTGGCATGTAGAAAGCCAATTTTTCCAACACCATTTATTAAAGAGACTATCCTTCTTCCAGTGGACATATTTAGCCCCTTTGTCAAATATCAGGTGGCTGAGTGTCTTTGTAGCTGTACTTGCATCTTCTAATTTGTTCCGTTGATCCTCAGGTCTATTTCTTTGCCAGTACCAAGCTGATTTTTATCACTGTGGCTTTATATTACTGTTTCAAGTCAGGGATTGAGATGCCTCCTGCCTTGATTTTGTTGCCTAGGATTGCCTTTGCTATTCTAGGTTTCATCTGTTTCCAAATGAATTTTAGTAGTGTGTTCTCTAGATCTGTGAGGTATGTCAATGGTATTTTGATTGGGATTGAGATAAATCTGTATAACAGTTTGGGAGTAGGGTCATTTTCACAAGGTTGGTTCTTCCTAGCCAAGAGCAAGGAATATCTTTATATTTTCTGAAATCCTCCTCAATCTCCTTTTTTAGCATAGTATAATTTTCAGCATATAGATCTTTTACATTTTTCGTTAGGGTGATTCCTAAGTATTTCATTTTTTAGGTGTTATTGTAAAGGGCGATATATCCGTAATTTCTCTCTCGGTGAGTTTTTGTTTGTATACAGGAATGCTATTGATTTTTAAGCAATGACTTTGTATCCAGCTACACTGCTGAACTTGTGTATTACCTCTAGTAGTCTTTAATGGAGTTTTTTTGTTTATTTCTCTCTCTTTTCTGATTGCCCTGGCTAGTGTTTCCAGAACTATATTGAAAAGGAGTGATGATAGTGGACATTCTTGTCATGTTCCTGATTATAAAGTGAAAGCTTTCAGTTTTTGTCTATTTGGTATAATGTTGGCTGTTGGTTTGTCATAGATGGCCTTTATAAGGCTGAGGTAGCCACCATGTATTCCGAGTTTCTGAAGGGTTTTTATCATGAACATGTGTTGGACTTTATCAATAGCTTTTACTGCATCTAGACGACCATGTCATTTTTTGTTTTTGACTCTGTTGATGTGGTGTTTGACATTTATTGATTTTTTTTTATGTTAAACCATCCCTTTGTTCCTGGAATAAACCCCTCTTGGTCATGATGTATAATTTTCTTGATGATTTGCTGCATTCTATTTGCCAGAATTTTATTGAGAATGTTTGCATCAATGTTCATTAGTGAGATTGATGTATAGTTCTTTTTGGTTGGGTCTGTCTCTGGTTTTGATATCAGAGTAATGCAAGCCTCCAGGAATGATTTAGGGAGGGTTGCTTTCTTTTCAATTTCATTGAAGAGTTTAAGGAGTATTGGCATCAAATCCTCTCCAAATTTCTTGTAGAATTCAGCTGTGAATCCATCAGGACCTGGACCTTTCTTTGTTGATAAGTTTTTAATTATGTTTTCAATTTCAATTGCTGATATTGGGTTGTTCAAAATTGCTATATCTTCTTGGTTGAGCTTTGGTAGTTCATGTTTCTAGAAATCTACCCATTTCTTCTGTGTTTCCTATTCTATGTGAGTAGAGATTTTCAAAGTAGGTATTCATGATCTTTTGAATTTCCATGGGATCTGTAGTAATTTCCCCCTTTTCAGTTCTGATTGCATGAATTTGGATTTTTTCTTTCTTTCTCTTGAGAACACTAGCTAAGGGTTTGTCAGTTTTGTTTATTCTCTCAAAACCCCAGGTTTTTGATTCATTAATTCTTTGTATTGTTTTTTTAGTGTCAATTGCACTTATTTCTGCTCTAATCTTTACAATTTCCCCTCTTCTATGAACTTTGGGTTTAGCTTTCTCTTCTTTTTCTAGAAGCTTGAGATGGAGCATTAGGTTGTTAATTTGTACTCATTCTGTTTTCTTGATATGACAATTTATTGCTATATATTTCCCTCTTAAGACCACTTTCATTGCATCCCACAGATTACAGTATGTTGTTTCTGTATTCTCATTGAATTGTAAGTATTGCTGTATTTTTTCTTTAATTTCATCTGTAGCCTACTGATTGTTCAAAAGTTTGTTATTTAATTTCCATGTATTTATGCATGTTTTGCAATTTCTTTTGCCATTAATTTCCAATTTCAATGCACTATGGTCAGATATTATATATTGGATGATTCCAATACATTTGCATTTACTTAAGAATGTTTTATGGATAATATATGGTCTATTTTGGAGAATTTCCCATGAACAGCTGAGAAGAATGTGTATACTGATGTGGTTGGGTGGAAAACTCTGTATACATCCACTAAGTCCAATTGCTCACAGGTATGATTAAGTTCTATTATTTCTTTGCTGACTTTTTGCCTAGTTGATCTATCTCTTTGTGACAATGGGCTGTTAAGATCCCCTGTTATAATTCTGTTCTTGTGTATTTGGTTTTTCATGTTCGTATCTGTCTTACATAGTTGGGTGTATTTGGTACTTATATATTTATAATTGTTAGTTCTTCCTCTTGAATTTTTCCACTAATGAGTATGTAGTGACCTTCTTTATCTCTTTTAATCATTTTAGGTTTGAAGTTCACATTGTCTGCAAATAGAATCCTTACCCCTGCTTTTTTCTGGGTTCCTGTTGCATGGGATGCTCTTTTCCATCCATTGACTTTTAATCTATGTGTTTGCTTTTGGGTCAGATGTGTTTCTTGGATACAGCATGTTGTGGAATCATGTTGCTTGATCCATTCTGTCAATCTACTTCTTTTGATAGGTGAATTGAGGCCATTTATATTTATGGATATCCCTGATATGTACTGGCTTGACTTTGCCATGTTATGTTCCAATTGTTTCTTTTCTGCTTTCCCCCTTATTTAATTGCTTGTCCTACCTGGTGGTTTCTTCCTGTTGTTGTTCTGGGGATTGTGATCATTTTTATCTCTGTCTAGTATGTCTCTCAGTACTCTTTTTAGGGTTGGTTTGGTGGATGTGAATTTCTTCAGTCGTTTTTGTCATGGAAGTATCTTGTTTCTCCATTAAATTTGAATGAAATTTTTGCTGGGTACATCAGTCTGGGTTGAAAGTTGTTTTCTTTCAGGGCTTGAAATACCTCACTCCTAGCTCTTCTTGACTTGAGAGTTTGTGCTGAAAAGTCTGTTGTGATTCTAATGGGCTTTCCTTGATAGGTGAGTTGTGTCTTTTCTCTGACAGCTTTTAGTATTCTGTTTTTATGGTGTATGTCTGAGATATTAATTATTATGTGTCTGTATGTGGATTTATGTTGATTATGACTGTTTGGTTTTCTATATGCCTCACTTATTTGCATATTAGCTTTTTTCCCCATGTTTGAGAAGTTTTCTTCTAATTACTTCTGTGAATATTTTGGCTATGTCATTTGCATTGACTCCTGCCTCTTCACTGATGCCTATTAATCTTATATTTTTTCTCTTGGCATCATATTGAAGCTGTTGGATTGTTACTTCATGCTGCTTTGTTACTTTTAAAAGTTCTTTCCTTTCATGATCACTAATTGTGATCCTGTCCTCAAGATCCAAAATCTTATCCTTAGCTTCTTTTAAACAGTTTTGCATGCCTTGAATAGAATTTTTATTTCTTGGATGTCTCTTTGTGTTTGTTTCATGGATTCTGCTTGTTTTCTCTATTGTTCATTCAAGGTTTCAATCAATTTCCCATGCTCCTCTATGTTTTTCTCTGTTTTTTAGCTGCATTCAATAACTCCTTTGCTAAGGTTGTTATTTCTATCCTTACATGGGAGACTACTTCTAATTCGATTTCCTCTATAGCCTCATGGAGTTGTTTTTTTATTTCACTCACTATCTTTTCAGAAATTTCTGGTGTGTTAATTTTGGGGTTCTCTATTTCAATGTCTCCTGTACTTGCTCCCGTGAACTAGATGTTTGAGATTGCATTTTGCTTTTTTGTTTTGCCATTTTCACTCTGTGTGATGTTTTTTCTGTGTAGGAGGGGGTCACTCACACTCTTTTCAGACTCACCAAGGTCTTACAGTTAGTTGGAGGGGGTTTATTACTAGCCCTATTTACCCACTGTCCACCTCTATTTTAGGGGCATACTCACCATACTGACACAGTTAACCTGCTGTACTCCAAGGTTTGCCTCCTGCTAGTGAAGTTCCAAGTTTTTTCCATGCTCTGGTATTCCACCAGAGTGTGTGGTCAGGGCCTGAGGCTGGATTCTGGGTCCTGCTCCCTGCTTGGAGTTTGCTGGGCATGGCCTGGTTAGGCTCCTGTACCTGTGTGCACCTTGGGGTGGTCTCCGACTTAGTATGTGGTCTTATTGCTTGGGAGCAAGCTCAAAGTCCTTTTCTGTGCACTGGGATTCCCCCAGAGTGTGTGGCCAGGGCCCAAGGATGGCATTCGGATCGTGCTCGCTGCTTGGTATTCGCTGGGCATGTGTCTTTTTTACCTTTCTGCCAGCTGTTTGTATATCTCCTGCCACTGCAGATTCAAACTTCTCAATTTGTCCTGTACAATACTGAGGACTCAATTTTTCCTGTAAATTATTGAGGACTATTGAATTGTTTCTTCCCCAGTTGCATTAAGTATTCTAACAGTGGTTTGTCGCTGTCCAATGCCATCCTGGAGTGCCTCAGTCACTGCAGGAATGACTAAGAATATTCTTGACAGAAATTCAGTCTCTGAATTGAGTTACTGAAAATAACTTTATTTAAAACTCACCTTACTGATAGCTTAAAATTAAAACTAAGTATTATGCATGACCTTATCTGAATAATAATTTATAGAAATGTAGAGTACTATACATTATCTACCTTGCTTTTGAAACTTTATACTCTGAAATAAACAGTTTTTCTTCACTAAGCAATCATTTTCTCCCAAAGAATTTGGAGGGTATTTGTGGCTATTGAATGTTTTGTCTGAAGGGCATTTCTTTTAAAGAACCTATTTGATGAACTTTATGAATAATTTTGTTTTTGAATTTGAATTTTTTTCATTTTGAATATTTTCCTATTTAAAAGTCTTTATTTTCCCTTTCATTTGTAGCTTTATCTTCCATCACTAAACTATCAACATAGAAAATGATCTGTTTCTTTCTTTGTATAAGCTTTTAAAATTTATTTTAAAAAATAAAAAGCAATAGAATATAAATAAAAGCCCCATTTGCAAGTTTACAGCTGGGATTTTGTGCAGCATGTATTACTAAATGCATCTGTGCAGAAAGACCACCATATGGGTGGGGTAGAATCATGAAATTCCATTCTTATGCATGAAAAGTTGCCTCTGTTTTAAATCTTGCCAAAGCTAAGTAACAGGAACTAAATCCTCAAAATGTTTCAGAATCAAACTTATGTTTGTTCTAGTAATCTGAATTATCTATTGATATTATTTGTGTATTGTATCCTTTACTTTGAAAAGTCGTATTGTGTCTTTTATTTTGAAAATCCTTTTAAAGTATCTTAACATTTTATGAATATTCATGTAGGAATTTTATGTAAAATTTTATCATTATATGCATATCTTTTCATTTCTTTGTCAAAATCATCAATATCCTATTTCAAAGAAATTAAAATGAATATATTACTTAAAATATAAAAACTTTCTGGAAAAAGTATGCATTATATACGTAAAGACACAATTTTATTCTAATGATAGCTAATGTTGCTTAACTGGTGTTAAGTCTGTACAGTTTAAAATATATTGAAATAGCTGATGTATCAAATATCATAAATTTCCTTTAATCCCTATAAAAATTGCATTTACATTTATCTTTCAAAAATAAAGAAAAGAGAGAATGTAACAGGCCATGAACATATCAGGTACAGAAACATGAAACTAAAAATAAACTTTCATTTTTAGTTTTTGGTCATAAAATTATTAAAAATATTCCACTTTTAAGCAAAATGTGTCAGAAAGCTTTTGAGTAAATATGCCTTTAGACTTCCCATCAGTATAAATGGAAATAATGTCTTCTGTGTGAAAACACTATGAATATTAGCTTGTAAATATGTGTCCTATGTCTTGTTGAAATAACTTTTAGGAAAGGTGCATTCGCTATTCCTTTAAAAAATTTATTTCTATAGAAAAATGTATATTCTAAATTCTTATATAACCATTACAAATATTAACTCACAATGTATTATCACTAAAAATAAGACAATAGAAACTATCACCTAGTATATAAGAGAAGAAAACTTCTTGTCCACAGAATTTATCAATAAATTCCCAATGTATATATTATAAATAATAATATCTAAGTAGTATGATAGCCTTTTCAGTCTAGCTACAATAAAGCAAACTTGGGATTCATCATTATTTTTCATGGCTATATGGTGATGTTCATTGTAATTAATGATTTAATTTAAATCAAAAGTCCAATTAACTACTTAACATGCTTGTGAAATGAATCATATATACTGTTAAAGTAAAATTTATTTGGAAAAGTGAATAATAAAATCCTACAATATGTTTGATATAGATGAACCAAATAATAAAAGTAACAGAAATAAAGTTGATCTAAATCTGTCTGAATGTATCTGAATAACTAAATTTTAAGAAATCCCACTTGGTACTGTTTATTTAATATATTTAATTTTAATTTTTATTTAACTTTTTGGTCAGTATAATACTTGCATGATCTTTTAAAGATATATACTATGTCTTTGAGACTATTAAAATTTAGGAAATAGAGATATATATAAATAAAAAGATGGTTAAAGACAGACAAATGCATGTATCTTTTCATTATTCTCCATGTTAACTGATTTATTGATTGATGAACTAATTATCCAATTCAAAATAATAACAGATTTTTTCAATATATTCCCTAATTCACCTATATATTTATAATATATTTTTATTCCAAAAAGTCACAAAACTTTTTTAATTGTATAAGAAAATGCTGTTTTCCAAATATTTTACTTGCTTAGTCTCATGTAGAAAACTTTGCTGGTTGGTCACCATGATCTTATTTCACACAGTATTTCATTCACAGTTATACTATATGCTCTGGATATTTTTGGTTAAGTTATATATATGTTTGTTGTGAAGCTTCACAGTACTATTGCATTTTATAATAATCAAGCTAACAAAACTTTGGATTCTATGGAAGTGTTCAACAGGGAAAATTAAATAAATCTAGATTTAAAAAAAATTCTGTTGTAGTTATTCAATTGCTTTTACCCATGTTGATATATAGGTTATATGTAATGAAATACTTTTTTTATTTTGCAAAAGGTAAATAAAACCAGTAGTAAGCTTGTATGTTATAATACAGTAATAAAATATATTATTAAGTTGTATCTACCTTATGAACATCCTTGAATTTATGATTTCATTTAATTCTCATAAATGCCTATGAAATCAATCCCATTTTCATAATTTTAGAGATGAAGAAAGGACATTTCTGTAACGTTATTGAAGGAGGATAAGAAGAACACCACTGCAAAGGTGTAACAAAGATTTGAACACACGATTATGGTTTGCTTTGGCTGACTTGCTAATTATTTTGATAGAAGAGAATTAAAAACGAGCAGTTGCTATGGAATACTGCACTGAGACATGCTTTTCTTTTCACTTTATAAATTGTGATGAGAAAAATGTATGTTTGATTTGTGTGGGAGAACTCCAGATCCGTGCTCTTATGACAAACATTATAATATTAATTGACAAAGATTCTGAGAGGGGCAATAAAGTCTATTTAGGAGTAATGATGTCAAATTTTCAATCCTGTTAGAAAATAGTTTTGTTAGCTATAACAACGTCTTGTCATTTAGATTAAACACTTACTAGTATGAATCTCTTTCTCTCTCTCTGTCTGTCTCTGTCTCTAATCTCTGTCTCTTCTCTTTTCTGGTAGTAAAAGAGTAATTTCTTTGATGGAAAACACTACATTAGGGATTTGTATATCTTACCTTATTTTTCCCTTAAGAAATTGAGATTATTAAATCCCTTGTACACATAAAACCTTGTTTTTTGAAAATTTTAATCAGTTCACATGGTCCAGAAAGACTCTCAGCTCATACTATTTAAAGTATAATTGCTGAGACTAAGGATTTAGCTCAGCAGCATAATTGCCTGCTTCGCAAGCGCAGGGTTGTAAATTCGACCCCCAGTAACAACAACAAAAACAACAACAACAACAACAACAAACTATAATTACACTGTGTTGGAATAAGAAAGTGAATTTCTCCCTTCTCTATTTCTCCATCTAAGGAAAAAAAAAACTTTAAGGAACGCAGTTCAGAACAATTAGAAAGGCCCACGTTAATCACTATATTTATGTAGTGTTCAGTGTGTATCTTTCTCTCTTTTATCTACAATACTAAAATATGTGTCAAAAACTAGAAAGCTGTTGGTGGTACAGAGCCCAAGTAATTATGGCTGCAGAGTTAATTATTTTAAAGAGAGAAGAAAACATGCCAAGAATGACATCTCAAGAGTCTTTGGTACATGGAAAGAGACATATGCATACATGTGCACTGGAAGGGCAAAGGAGAAAATTACTTTTACTCATGCATCTTGATAATGCCATTATGACACAAGTTTCCTGCACAAATGAAATGAAAATCCTCACTAAATTTTTGCAAATTTTTCATGGAGAGAATTATTTCTGTGGCTTTCCAAACAAACTTTATACTCTTCCAGTAACTTAAGTTTGACTGGAAGAAAGTAGTTCATTTTTACACTAAATTCTTAATAAATGTGTCAGCATTATTATCTTTAAAGTTGAGTAATTTGAGACAGTTTTGTTTTCTCTGGTAGCAGCAATATCCTTAATGCTCACTACTATTTAATAAGTTTTAAAATTGTTTAACAAGTCAGACTTTGTGTATGTATATTCCATCTCATTTACGCAGTATTTCTACTTTGAGAATTTTGTTGCTGAAACGCTTTAGAGCAGTTAACAAAGGACAACAGGATATGGAAGATGCAACAACCCCTGCTTCAGAGGAATAAAGAGAGGAAAAATGAGAGGGAAAACAGGCACTGACAAAGTAATGGATTGTTTTACCAAGGAAGATACTGAGACTTGCTGGTTATAAATGGCTTGCGTAAGGTTGAACAATTGAAGAAATGATAAATTCTAATTTGCCTTCTAGTCTTCTCTTTCTAGTTCTCTTGTTTTGTCTATTGAAGAATAGTAATATTTTTCTCAGATCTTCATAAGTAGTTGGAGCTTGGTTCATTTTTCTAAGATTGATCTTCATCCATCATTTTCTAAAAACTGCTGATACCTTGTGAAAAGAACATTATGTTTTCTTTTGGGGAGAACAATCTTCAGTCTAACAGCCTTTTATTCTGTAAAAGGCTCAATCATTCATGAGTAGATTCTGTACTGCACAATATTTATTAAGAGCCAACACCAATAAAAAGAAGGAGAAAGTTTCAGAATTTGTCTAGGGAAGAAATAATATTGCATTTACAGACGAGACAAACCCTTGGCTACACTACCAGAAGCTCTGGAATGAAGATTGTTTAGGATGATTCTAGATTTTGGCTACTGTGAAAAATTTTGTGATGTATTTGGGTACACAAATACCTACTTTCTTCCTTTTGTATGTACTCAGGAGTGAAATACCTTGATTACATAATAATTTGAGGCATGCATTGCTCAAGGAATTATTTTAAAAAGTTAATTTAGAAGTTAAAAAGTTCATACGGATATGGATTATAACATTTGCCATTGTAGGTGTGATCAAGATAACTACTTTTAGCTCCAGTTAGTGTACTTCAGAAAGAAGTGAGCAAAACTGTCATAGTTATGGCTCATGGGAATCTCTCAATCTGAAAAATAGAGGCCATGAAATCAGATGTTACCCATTATTCTGAACATTTTCCTCTTTTACTGTATTGGACTTAATCACCAGACTGTGGTCAGTCAAGACATGCTGTTTTCCATATTAGGAGACCAGTGCAGTTTCAGGGAACTTAGCTTCCACTTGCTACTTTTGTAAAAGCAGCCACTGCTTCTGGCATCACAGTTAATGCAGCCAGGGTAGTATTTTCCTTCAGACTATCCAAACAAACAACCCCACAGAATCTTCATCCTGACTCTTTCACTATTTCATGCAAATTCATGCAAAACTTTTATGTGCTTATATTTGTATGTGCCGAGATGTTAATACAACATAGAGGTTCATTTCAAAAGCAATCTTCATACATGCCATTAAAAAAAAAAAAGGAAAAAGACTCCCAGCAAGCCCTGCTGCTATGGTGGTTTCCCCAGGCAAACTGAGACTCATAAACTCACCAACTTCTTGTTCTGTCTCAATCCTTATTTCTACTCTAAAGACAAGACCAGAAGTGCAGTGTTCATGGAGAAATGATAATTTAGCTTCCCCAGCAAGGACTCTTATCTCAGGTATTTTTTTAAAGGAACATTTGAAGGATCTGTGAATCAGGAATCATCATGTGACTTACAGACAGAAAAATGAAGCAGAGTCCCACTGTCCTCACTAAAACCATACCCTCAACGACCTAAAGAACTTCCACAAGATTCTACACCCACAGATCTGTCACCTCCCACTAGCGCCACACTGCAGAGCAAGCCTTCAGCACAGAGGCTTTGGGGAGAGAGTCACATTCCTAACTGTAGCACTGCTTGTGCATTTCCTGGACTGAGGCTTCCGGAGGGTCAGCCCCTGCAGGCCTGTCAAGGGTACATAGGTACCTTTGCGTGTGACTTTTCTTAAAGCCTGTTTATTGGTATTTGGAGAAGCACAGTGCACGTACTCCCGTGGAAATGATATCTATGTGAATTCAGGGAGATGAGCCCCAAGATTGCATTTCCTAAATCATTTGTCAGTGTTTCATATATTCAACTCCTGACTTCCAAAATGATCTTATTAGAAAATGAGGTATATATATATATATATATATATATATATATATATATATATAGTAGTATCTGAAATATGGAAGCTGTGATGTGTGTTCCACATTATTTTTTAGCCAAATGTTCTCTCCATCTGGAACACACATCATTTATTGTTACATCTTCCAACTTCTGCCTGACTACTTCCAATTTTTTCTGTTTGTTTCTTTGTTGGTCCTTTTTTTTTATGCATTCATCCAAAATCCTACCTGTCAAACTCATATGCAAAAACTGAAACTTCATTTGTTTTTGCCTGGATATTTATTATTAATTTATTGTGTTACTGTTTATTTTAGTGATAATATGAACATATAGAACACGTTGCTAATGATAATACAGTTACTGTCAATCATCCCAACCCATCTGTGTGTTTTTAATAACAAAATTCATCTCTTCATCAAAGTTAAGGTAGACTCCTAAATCTCCTTGTCTTATTTGTGAATTTCCTGGTAAAATTAAGTTTTAGCAGAGAATTCTACTAAATCATCTCATGAAGAACACATTATCTTTGGTACCTGCTCAATTTCCTATTGTTCTTCACCCCTCCACTGATATTTAATCACCGTTGACCTTTGCGGTAACAATATTGTTATGTTGATATAAATAGTAGTTCCCTTACCATTCATGTTTTCTCTTAGTGATCTATCCCTCTCAGACTAATACTAGCTGATAATTTTCTTTTGTCTTTGATGTATTTTGTGTCAAGTACAATCTCTCTCCTTACTGTAATACCCACTCTTATTGTAATGTGGGTTATAACAATGATCAGGAATGCCTGATGCTTCACAAAGCATCCATAAAATATTTTATTAATGGTCCTCTATGTTGTCATGCTTAGAATTAAAGACTATCTGGATTCAGTGCTCATCTCGAATTATGTATTTCATATATATATATATATATATATATATACATACACACACATGAAAATGTGATATTTTACTTGAGATTTAATTATATTTCTAAATAGAATATTTTGTGTTACTGCCTTTCTTATTCAGTACTTAGGTGGTCCCTTCTTTCTCATTGTGGTATAATGCTTAGCTGTGTGACTTCTCTATAATTTGTTTTTTCATTCTGTATTAGAATAGTCTCTGGGATACTTCAAATGCATTAAATACATCTTTTAAAGAATCATATATCCTACTCTTTACAGGACTTCATACTCATATATTGCAAAGTCCCATGGGGTGTATATAAAAATCACTATATCATAAGATATGCATTTTCCACCTCACTAAATACATATTCCACCTGATGATACAAGTTCAAATTTTTAAATGATATTATTTATTTACAGATCCAACAGTAAGATGAAAGAATTTTCTTTTACATACTCTCACTCCATGTGAGATGAAATAAATCAAATGACTGGACATAAAACATTAATTTGTGTTAATATTATCTTTCTCTTTCTGTCCTAACATTAATATAGTTTCCATTCAGTAACCTTGTTTTTGCCACTTTCTTGAGCTAATTGATTTCCAGACTACTAGTGACATGTATTAAAATTTTAAGGTTTGATTTGCAGTAACTTAAAAAATTTGTTTATCCTATTCTAAATGGCCCTCAATAGCTTTACATTTTTCCTGTTTGTTTTTAAACATGAAATTTCCCTTCTGTGAGTGAAGGAAGAATTTGAATGCCATGAACTAAAGCTATATTTGGAATTCATGTAGTTAGTTAACTAGATATGATAAGGTAGTGAATAGTTTTTTCCTATTAAAAAGGCAGATTAAATACAATAATTTGATTTATGCAATCATCAAGAAATCAAAAAATAACAAATGCTGGCATATTTTGCAGAGAAAAAAATCCTACTACATTGTTGGTAGAATTGTAATTTAGTACAACCACTATGGAAATCAGTATGGAGATTTCTCAAAGAGCTAAAATTAGAAATTCCAGATTCTTTTTCAATAAGCACTATTTTATTAATTTCTGCTTGTTAGAATTTAAATATATCAAATTAACTTTGAAATAAATAAAATTAAATGTCATTTTCCAATTTAAATTATTTAAATATAAAACTTAGGAAGTATTTGACACATTAAATTTCAATTTTGCCATGGGTTGTACTTCCTTTTCAAAGTATTCTGCAAGATAGAAAAGTAAAAATAGATTGTTGGCCTGATAGCTCCTGTGCTGTATTATGGGAGAAAAAGAAATGAAGAACTAGAGTACAAATAAAATATCTTTGATTTTAAAAGTTTATATATACAATACCTTTGAAAATGTGGCTATACATATGTGTATATATATATATATATACATATGTGCATATATATATGTACATATATATATACATATGTGCATATATATATGTACATATATATATATACATATACATGTACATATATGTGTGTGTGTGCAAGCTTCACCATGAAAACTAATAATTTTTCCCTTTTCTTTTGTAGTAAACAGGATAAGCCCTATAATCTTGGTGCATATAAGAAAAAATTCTAATGAATAATTTCCTTGTCTAATTTTGAAAATGTCATCAATGATATATGAAATAATCTCTAAGTAAATCAATTACTTTACTCAATTTTAGGCAGTAGCTCTCTTCCCTAGCTGTGCATTAGAATCATCGGGGGAGTTTTAAAAATATATACTGATGTGTAGATATCAGTATACTTTTAAATCTTTCTAGGTTTTTGGAATAGTCAGGAAGATTTGAAAAAAAAAAAAAAAACACTGCTCAAGGGATGCCCTGGAAGAAATACAATGTTAAATTTGAGAGTATGATATTGAAACAAATATATTTTCAACAACATTTTGAGAGTTTATATTTATGTATTTTTTTTACAATAACAAAGTATGGGTAGTAACTAGAATTTAGACTGGGCTTCATTGGAACAAACAAAAAATGGGAATAAGGAGATAAATCTATGATTGTAATATAAACAGAGATAGGAAATAGAGTAGGTGAAGTGAAATGAGGTGGCTCTCTGGGTACCACCCCCCCCCCACACACACACATGCATAAGACAAATGAATTATTTTGTTAATAAGTCCCCTATTTCTCATGGGCAGACATTTGTTTCCCTGTTATTTTGTACTCTCATCTTTCTGACTCAGTGAGTTAGACCTTCACAATCAACTCTCCTCCATGCAGACATACTTGAAGAGTTCATCTTTTTATCTAACACTTTATACTTTGTGAGTTATTCATTTTCTTCCATTTACATCAAGTGACTATGCTAAGCTAAACAAAGCTACACAACTTTAAACCCATGCTGACTGACCTAAATGAGAAAACACTAATATTTTACAAGCTTGTTGTTTGTTGACTGGCATTTAGAAATAGCAGTCACCATATTTTTCATCACAGTTTGTAAAGATATTCATGAAAGAGAACTTCCAGAACTATTGCATCAAGTAGCAAGAACAAAGTGATTAGTGTGTGTCATGGTTTATGTCGGTGGTCCCCAGGCCTCATGCATTTGCACTGTGCATTTGTGATTGATTCATCGTTTAGCACTTGGGTTGATGGTGCCAGTACTACGCCTGCCTAGTAACGTAATGGCAGGAAGAAGGCGTGCCTCTCTCTCTTGCCATTTTCTGCCTTGCTGTTTGCAGCCGCTGTGAACTGTGTCCCACCATGCTACCCTGCCTTGGAGCCAACTGAGTATGGACTTAAACCTCCAAAAACTGTAAGAAATAAACCTTTCTTTTCCCAACTTTGGGCATCAGGTATTTTGTCTCAGCAATGAGTAAAAAGTAACTAAGACCATGTGTTTGAAATAAGGGGAAGTATTTTGTGGGAGATTAATGCCAATGTGTCTTAAAGTTATTTTTAATCATTTACCATTGTTTGGGGTCTTACCTTGTGTATCTTTACACTACTGAATTGCAAAATCTTATTTTATGCTTATATAATTTCTCCTCAGGCAGAGATAAAAAAATATCTCTTTGGTTAATCATCTTAAAGTTCTATTTTGTCTTTCATAAATAGAGCCTCATTTTAGGTCAAGTACTAAAGGTTTATTGCCACTATTTGATTAACTTTTAAATTGAATTTTGTGTAGTTGAATTTATCATTGTTATGACTTAATAATGCTATTTCTGCTATATTGTTCCCTGGAATTTTGTGAGCTTTTAGAAGTAAAACATGACTACACTAAATATTTTCATTATAATTTTTTATTTCACTTAATGACGGGGATATATTTGGGCAACTGCATCATTAGACAACATACCATTGCATGAATGATATATGGTATATTTTTCATATGGTATATTTGTACAAATCAAAATGGGTGCAATATCCTCAGGCATTATCATTTTATGGAGTCATTCTTGCATGTGTAATCCCTCACTGACCAAATCGTCATTATGTGGCACACACCTGAATATAAAATAAACATCAGAAACTATCAGTGATTCCTGAGCCCTGCATCATGTTGGAACTTTGGGCGCTGGGAGAACAGGTGGCCTACTCACTGCCATGGTAAGCAGAACCAGACATTGATCCACCCCACGCCCCCAGCAAGTCGGCACCAGCGGTCTGAGTATCTTTTTGGAGGATGAATGTATGCAGCATGGCAAGTAAGGGGGATTTCCTTGTACTATCTCTTTGAAGGCAAATATTCTTATCACTGTTTTGCTCAGTTTTGATTAATGGTACTGCTTTATTCAATATTCTGTTTTTATAAGTTCAATATTTCCTTCCATTTTCTTTTACCTGATTGAAAGGACAGCTAAAGTGAACAAAATGGGCTGTACTATTGAGCCCATTACTCATGTCCTGGTGATCTGCTCTGAGGTTCTGTGGTAGTTTTATTGCACTGTGGTTGCATGGGTTTGTATTGTCTTGTTCTGCTGTATTTTGCTACCTTCCAAAAAAAGGTAGATAAGAAAGTAATAAAATACCTCCAAAAATCTCCCAACTCCACCAAAGCTGATTCATGGATCATGGATGAGGAAAAACTCAAAAACAAGGCAACAGAATTATATAAGGTGATTAAAAGTATATAACAACAACAAAACAAGTCAGTAAGGTACTGAGAAACCTGAAACAGGATATAACTAAGCAGATAATGGACTTAAAAAGTAAAAAGAAGAAAAGAAAGTGCTCCAGAGGATATGGCTGCATATATGTTTAAGTGTGTAGGATTGATAACCATGTTGCTAAGTTGTTACTGGATCACTGAACTTCTTCACAGTCTCACTGTTTGAATGTCCACTTTGTATGCTTTAATTTTGTAACTTTAACAACTAGTTCTAAGAAGACAATGTGTAATTTATCAACTAGTGATTTCTTACTACTTTTTTTCTGAAATTGTGTATCATTTCTACCCCTTTTTCTGTTTTACTTTTTTTTCTCTTTAAATAAAATTTTAAAAAAATAAACATCAGTACCTCAAGAAAATCAGGATATTAATTAGTTAACATTTAATGAATATGAATAAAAGAAAATAAATTAGAAATTCACTTTAACCAATTAGAGAGACAGAGAAAGAGAGAGAGGGAGGGAGAGGGATATTGAGATTTCAGAAATGATGAAAGGGCATCAATGTGCTATTTCCAAATACAAAATCTTTTTTTTTTTTTGTATTGGGAATCAAACTCATAACCTCATGCTTTCCAAGCAGGTGCTGTGTCAAAGACATATAACTTTGGCATCATTTTCTTAAATCATATTTAAATTACATAGTTCTCTGTTAATATACCAGAGAAAAAAGGTTTCAAAATTCTAATTCAATAGGAAGTTTGGCTATGTTAATGCATATAATTGCTCCTTTGTTGTTTTTTTTTTTTGTACCAGGAGTTGAACTCATCACCTTGTGCTTGTCAGGCAGGCACTGTGCTGCTGAGCTATATATATCCCTGGCTCCAATGTGTATAACAATTGACTTGCTAGATAGATCTTCAGATATATGGACTGATGAGACAGGGAAATCTAGATTTGTATGACTATTTATAATATAGAAATTTAACCATAACCTTTATAGTATAAGAAAGGGTGTACAAAAATTTAATTCCAGAATAAGTAAATGCATGAAGACAGACAGTAGCTCAGTGTCTGTCTAGCTTTGGAGGGATAGGATTGGGAATAACAGCTCTTCAGTAAGCATATTCTGCTACACCGATTGTGGTTATGGTTGTACAAATCTGTCAATATGCTATAATTTACTGAACCATATACTTGAAATTTGTTCGCTATATAATTTTAATGTAGTCAAACTATTGAAAAGAAGAGAAAAGATGAGAAAAAAGACAAAAAAAAGAAAAGAAAAAAGAAAATGAGAAGAGGAGAAGAAAAAAGACAAGGAAATCTGTGCTGTAGACAGTGAGCATCTGTACTGTGTACTCCATCTGAATTCAAGCAGTGAACCTATCATGTAGGAGAATAGATAAAGTACTTATCTTTCTCCATTTGCTACCTGGGAGGAAATAATGTTCCCCTTTAACAAAGGCCTCTCTTTCATCTCTGTTTTTTCTGCATTAAAGCAAATGCTAATTGTGTTTTTCTTTGAAATATTCTTTACGTTGTTATGTCTCATTAGCTGAAGCTCTGAAAATACATTGCAGATGTATTCTATTTACATTGAAAATTAAATTTTGCTTACTGGAAATAATCATCACAATAATAATTTCTCCATGAAATAATTTACATTTTTCCCATTTTCCTATTTTGCTTACATTTTTCTTCAATTAACATTTCTGTTTAAAATATTTTAGCTTTAAAAAAGAGTTGCTACCCTGGAGTTTGCTTCAGATGTTGGACATGGAACTCGAGGACTTAATGTTTGCCTTGCTAGATTTTGGACTTGCTTTTGCCCCAGCTTTTTTGTATTCCACTGTTTGTAACTTTGAGATGGTAATGTCTGTCTTCTGCCACTGCATGCTGGAAGTGTTTACCTTTGCTTTCATTTGTACAGGGGCTTGCAGGTAAGATTTACCTCATACCTTGGAGAAGACTTGGGAAATGAACTTTTCACCAATGATGAAACTGTTAGGAATTGACAACTCTTCCAGATGGACTAACTGGCTTTTACATAAAGAGATGTGCATGAGCCTTTGGGAGGCCAGGGGCAAAATGTTATGATTCTAATGTAATATAATGTGGATGAACTTAATACTGGTTCTTAAGGATTGTAAAAACCTGTGTTATATATAATGTTCAAGTTGTGAAATGATAAGAATAAGCCTGTCTTGGTATCTAGAGGCTGATTTAAAGAAATGTTTCTGGTTGCCAAGTTCATAAGGGGTGGATTGTTACAATTGATATATTGTGTCAATTTGAGAAATTTAGAAGTTTAACTAAGAGACTAAGCAGGGAGCCAGGGTTCTTACTTTGTAAATATCCTCGGCCTGTGCAAGAGGAGGGTGTGGAGGTGGTTGAGTGCTCCACATGCCCTGGTGGTGATGGTGGGGTAACCTGCTTGCAATGTAAGGGAGGATAAGAGACTTATTCTCCCTGCTTTGTTGCTCTGGCTACTTTTGCTGGCTGCTGCCTTGAAGTGTTGTCCCAGTGCCATGCCATCCTGCCTTGGAGCCAGCTGATTATGGACTGAAACCTCCACAAGATGTAAGGTAAATACATCAAGGTAAATATATCTTTCCTTCCTTCATTTGGGGTCCCACATATTCTGTCTGTCACAGCATCTATGACCAATATATATATATATATATATATATATATATATATATATATATATATATATATATAGTGGGGTATGATTTTATCTGTATGAAGAAATGTACATGCTAACTTTGTAAAGTAAGTTAATGTCAAATGAACTTTCTAAGAGGTTGTATTATCTTCAGCAACATATGCACACCTCCATCATTCCATATCTTGTAGTTTTTTTAAATTTATTTTATTGATTTTTTTGTTTGTTTTTTTGAGACAGTGTCTCACTAAGTCACTGATCTATGGAGGCTGGGCTAGAACTTACTCTCCTCCTTCTTCAGTCTCCAAGGATGCTGATATTACAAGTTTGTGCCACCATGTGCAGCTGTTACATATTTCATTGTAATAGTTTACTTTTTTCCAATGTCAGGAGTAAAATTGTGTTCTGAGTATCAATTATAAAAATGTGTGTTATGATTTGATTGCCCCAACAATAATTCTTATTAAAAGTTAATATTCATTCTGTATTAAGAAGTGAGACCAGGTGAAACCAATAAGAAGAAATGTTATCCTAAGTACTCTGCAGTCATAAATGAAGTAATTCATCATGGACTGGGAGATGAGTTGATGGTTTATATGGGGAGTGTGCCTGTTTGTTACAAAAGTTAATTTGGCTCTGTGACTCAGCTGTGCCTCTTATTTCTCTGCATAGTTGCCAGAGCAAGAAAATTCTTGGTAAATGTGGCCCATCAACTGTAGGTACTCTAGCCTCAAGAACTACTAATTAATAAAACTTCAATTATTTATAAATTCCTGAATGTGAGGTACCCTGTTACAGAAGCAAAATGAATTAAACCAAATTGTATACATTTCCTTAGCAATGTGAATTTCTCTGTCATAGGTCAGATGCTTGCTTATGAAAATGTCTTTCAATAAATACTTTTGTATTCCACTTTCTTATTTGTACATTTCCCATGTGTTTTCGGATAATATCCAGATATCTTCTAGAACAATCTATTTCTTTTTGCTTCTTTAGTTTATATGTGGCTTTCAAATTTTTAATGTCTTTAGTTTATATGTGGCTTTCAAATTTTTAATGTCTTTATGTTTCTGATTGGCTGATTAATCATAAATTACTCTGGGTAAATATTTGGCAAAACATGAAAAATTTTAAGAGATCAGAAAAAAATTTAAAATCATATTTCGAACACCTCAATTTATAGAATTTGATATATTTCTGTCTGCCTTGGAAAATGAAATTCTCTAATACATCTTGCTAAAAGCATATTGTTTGAATGAATAAACTATTGGTTGAATATAATAACTATAGGTGAAAAACTAGATTCTAATTTTCAGTGCTGTTACCATTACTGTTTATTGTTCATGTGCTGTTTTCATTTACCTAACAAAGATAAAACTTCTAATTAAAAAAAATGTTTCTTTACTAATGAACATAAGACACCTAAGTAAGATATACCAGATATTAGTGACAAACAGGGAGGAGAGAAAATAGTATAATCATTTAAATAAACCCATAAAGTTAGTAGTATAATTAAGCTCAAGACTGTAAATCTCTATCATTGATAAAAATTATTTTATGATTCTTAGTTGGAAATGAAATCTTAAGAGATTCAGATTGTAAAGTTTGGCTCAGAGAGGGAGAAAGTGTTGGTTACAATACAGGAACATTTCACATTGCATGTTCCTTCTTTATATTGAAAAGAAATTGCCCATAATACATAATTTCTCAATTGGCCAAATATGGTAGAAAAGAAATCAATTTACATGATTGTTTAACTTATATAAATAGCAAGAGTTAGCAAAAGAGGTGATTTGAAATGATAGATAAGAAAAACTGAAAAAGGAAACCATCATCTCTATTTTCCCATATAAGACAAATATAATTCTGATTACTCTGCTAGTGAGTTCATCATTCATTGCTCTGTAACAATTGAAAACTCCAATTATACAAATTAATAAAGCTTTGCATGGTTCCAAATTAAGCAGAGATCTGTGTGAGAAAAGATGACTGTTCTTAATATTACATTTCAAGACAGCTTTGGAGCTGTCAACTATTAAACATTTTAGGCTAATTTAGATTTATATATAATTCTTAATGAATGCACAAGACTGAAAGAAGAACTCAGTAATTACTTTCTCTAATTATCTATTTTAATTATATTCTAGCTATGTGCAAAAAGGTAGCAATCTAAATGATCTGTATTTAAAAACTAAAATCAAAGACTTCCTCCCTATAGATGCTTTCTTTAAAGGTAGCTGGGTAGTTATTGCCACCAGCTCATTAATTCTATCTTCCCCAGAAAATGAGATTTAACATGTTAACAACCAAGTCTAATTTTCATAATCAGCCTATCATAATGGAAATATGAAGAAGCATGATTCTGCCATTTTCTCAAATATTAAACATTATTTCTAAAGAATGACACAAAATATCCACCTTCTTTGGCAATGAAGAGTTCCATCTTCAATACAGGTTTACATAATATTTCCAAAAAAATTTATGAGTGTATTTTTTCTGTCTAACCACTTATATGCTAATTGTCTTTTTTATTGTAAATATCTTTAAATTTATTTGCAATAATACAACACTTTGAATATATCATTTTCTTGATCATAGATTATCAGGCAAATATTAATATGATTACATTATCCATTTTTGTTAACATATACCCATTCATACTTTTTACGTAACAGAATTTATATAAAATGATAACATTTATAGTTTGTTCATGGACCTTTCTAAAACAGAATCTTCCTGTTTACAAAAATATTTGAGTGGGGCTAATTTATCTTTGTAAAAAATATATAGATTTATATATTTGTATATTATTGTTATGTTAGATGACTTTGGAGAGCCACAAAAATATATGCAAATAATAATAATAATACTAACAAAAACAGCAATGACTACTGTAACTAAACCTTTCTTCTTAGCAAAGTTTTGAGTAGTTCCTAAGTATTGTCTTATTTAATGCTTATTATTACACAAAGTCCTTTTCTGGTTTTTTGTTTAATGAAGTTGGAAACAAGAGAAAAATTAATTACCACTTAAAAACTACACAGCTAATAGAGATGAGAATCAAATTGAGATAAATATAATTTCAAATCTATGCCCTTTCTCTAATACTTATCTTTCTCATTAACTAATTATGTATATAAAATTTATTTACACATATAATCATATATACATAAAATAATGCAAATGAATATATTCTGGGCAGAATTTTGAATTTTAATCAGAATTTTGTCTTCTTTCAGAAATAATTGAAAATTGAAACAATTTATTTTCATTTTAAACACTGAAAAAACGTGTGCCTTTAAAAATTATGCTAAGGAAATTTCTCCGTGTGTAATCTGTCTTGTTTGTTGAAAAATCTGAAAGACGGCATATTTAATCACTTATAACACCTAAATTTTTAAAAAAAGTACAAAGTACATAATTCGTATATTCGATATTATATTGATATCTATAGTCACTTGAAAACCTGTTTTTTTTTTTTTTTTTTTTTACAAATGTGTATGACAGAGGTTAAAATAAAAAGTGACAATTGTAGTGATTTTTAGGGCTCCAACAGGATGAAAACCCTTTAATTAAGCTTGCGACTCTGAGGGCTAAGACAAAGACTTCTCTGGATCAGTCCACTTTTTATAAGTCGAAGGACAAAAGGTGGAGAAACTGAGGAAAGTGCGGGAAATGAGCCGAACCTTGGGAGTCTCTTCAAAGACTTCTCCAAGTAGTAAATTATGCCAATTTAGAAGAACTGACCAATCTCCAAATGACATTTATGGTAAGAGTGAAACTGCAGGAGTGAAATTCCCTCAACAGCAGTCTCCATCTTGTTAATCAGGGTTGGAGCTAACTGTCCACAGCTCTGGCCTTATCTTGCCCTTTGAGGTATCTCTGGCCTCACGGGTCACTACAGGCCTCAGCCAGGATCAGTGATTCATAGAGGTTCACTTAATATGAATCAGCTCCCGTCACCAGGCAAGAGGCCTAGGACAGACTCACAGATAAACATAGAAAGCCAATTGTTGCCGGAGTCCAGCTGTGGCAGGGCTAGGGTTTCCCAAAGGTGGACAGGGAGTCGGTGAGTGAGAGACAGAAGACATTGCACACCAGTCTGTGAGTGAATCTGAATCCGCTTTTTTTTTTAGAAGCTGGAATATATATGTGCTAACCTTGGCAGCAACCCCCAGTCCCAAGCAGGAAGTGCCCCAGGCTTAGGGCCAGGCAGGGATAATCCTAAACAATAGGTTTTAACCTCAACCCCAAGCAGGAAGCGCCCCAGGCTCAGTAGGTGTTAATTAACTCTTTTCACCTTTGTAACATCTCAATCTTGTTAC